>CAIGQQ010038941.1:5347600-5359375 GCA_903798035.1 Danio albolineatus | reverse complement strand
TTCTTTCTTTCTTTCTTTCTTTCTTTCTTTCTTTCTTTCTTTCTTTCTTTCTTTCAATTAATTCAAACTGTATCATAACTGAGAGATGTGTGTTGATATGTATGATGAAATGAAGATGAGACCACAGATGTCCTAAAACACAGCGTGAAGGACACTCAGTTGGAAGATTTTTATTCAGGTAATGTACATGTTATTCTTATCTAATGGTGTTTATTTATTGCCTATTATGAAGTAAACAAAAGAATACAATGCATGTAAAAGTGTAACAAAAGCGAAATGTGTATGCAAAGTGTTTGTTTTGTAATTTCATATATCAGAGGTTACAAACTTTTTTTTTCTCTCGGGTAACAGATATCTTGGATCACAAGAAAAGCACTTTTAAAGGAAATGACAACACATCTCTCAAAATTCTACGAAAATATCGAATGAGAGATGAGGTATACAGAGAAAGAATGCTTTGTGAACAGTAAAATACAATCTCTTAATCACTGTTTAAAACTCATTGTGGTTTTCTTTTTAACTCAGTTTGGAAACCTCAATCCTCGTGTTAGAAGAAAAACCCCAGTTACAAAAAAGACCATGTCACCAAAATGGCCAAATGGTCAAGTTGCAGAGAGGCTGAGCAGTCTAATGCTCAACATCAGATGTCTCAAAGTTGGAACGTTGACCAAGACATTCGCAAGATCTCACTCTCTGGCCACCCAGTGCACTGTAATATTGATTAGAGGTTTACTGAGTTCATAATGCATTGATATGGATTTTACATCTTGAACGACTGAAATGCTGTGTGTTTTATTTACAGTTTACAGTGGATTGTATTGAGATCAGTTCTGAAGGTAAGTCAAACATTAGGTTTATTTAAAATCTTCATGCGTTTTATTTCAAAAAATTAAAACTTTGAGTCATTAAAAGTTTTTGTCATTTACTACCCATATGTTTTTCTTTGATCTTCAGAACACAGAATAGATTTTTTTATTGCAATGTGAGCGATTACAGCCCCCTAGTGAAATGTTCACCCAAAGGTTTCAAGATTGCAAATGTTCTGGAAATAACCTAATCTATGTGACTCCAGTTGTTTAATTCCAATTTTAGGAAGCAATGCGAATGCCTAATTGTTGCCACAAAGTCTTTATTAACAAATAATATCAAATATATTTATATTTACTTATGTCCAGGAAATAATGATTTGCGCAACTCAAAGGGTGATGCTCTATAAAAGGCCTTGTATGTGATTTTTTAAATTTCTTTAATAAAATTTTTCAAGTACATATTGGTTTAGATTTTTTTTTTTTGCACATGTATGAAAAGAAATCTTTCAGTATTTACAGGGCGGTTTACACATTTTCAACAAAAAATAATTTTTATGGAAGATTGTGTGTATATATACGACACAAAATGCAAACTTGAGTTTTAAGTACATTGTTGTGTAAATGTTCCATAATACCTTAAACTTTCAGATTTAACCGACACCTCCGAATACATATTTAAATAATGCTGGAAGTCGTTAAAACCAATGCTGAATCATAAATAGGACTGCACAATGCTGAGAAAATATGCAATGTTGAGTATTTCGATAACAATATTTCTTGTGATGTTACATTTACCTAGAGAAATTGTATTTTTATTAGCTATTATTAAAAAATTATTTATGTGATCATATTAAAATGAACAACTAATTGATTTTTGTTTGTCAAGCTGGCAAATCTGGGAGGATGGAAATATGCAAGCCTTAAAACACCATGAACGACTAGATTTTCTTATTAGCTGTCGTCATTTTGCTTTCGTCTCTCTTCCCGCCATTAGTATTTATGTAATTTTATATATTTTTTTTATTTAATTTTTTTAGCTCTCTGATGTGAGGCTCTCCACCTTTGGGCCACTTTAGCCAATAGCAGAACACCACATCTTTGCGAAATGTGAATAAAGATAGTAACGCCCCATCTCATTGGTCAAATTTGGATAAACAACTTATGCATTTAACAGAAATGCTTGACTTCTAACTTAAATGTAATTTATCAGACCTCTATGCTATACAGAAATATTACAATCAAAATATATCACAATGACCATATATTGCACAGCCCTAATTCTAAATATGCAATTTAATTAATATAATATTTTCTGCTTTCTTTCCTTAGCAGGACGAATAGAAGCATCAGATATTGTTGCTTGTGAATGGTGCACTGTACCACGGCTCCCAGCCCTTTTTCTGCAGACCACTTATGAAGCATGTCTTCATCTGCAGGTCCAGCTTGACATGCTTAAAGATGATTCAGAGCACTTTCAGAACAAGAGTGAGTCGCAATTGTGGAACGGTGCATGATGAGATTTGTTCTTCCTTGATTTGAGAGCTGGATAATGTAAAATGGTTTTTATTGTCCCCTCAGATGAAAAGGAGAATTGTGTCGTCCTCGTCTTTGAGAACGAGCTCACGCTTCCAGAGCAAATCACACTTGAGGACATATTTACAGAAATCGGCTTGCGTAATAACATCAGTGGGTTTCTAGTTAAGTTGCCATTTGAAGAAGCCAATAACAAACTGAAGGTGCAGAACTGTGGCCAAAAACAGGTGGGTTTATCTTTTACTCACCTCCGTTGCATTCAGATTCCCTTTATATTTTAGAATGTCATGGTTGCAAGTGATCTTGTCTAAGCCATTGATCAAACACGTTCATTTATTAGTGAGTAATTCTGCAATTATATGTTTTTTTGTTTCTTTATATGACTGTCAGTTTTTAAATTGTCTAAAAACAACTGTGATTGTCTTTAGATCGCTATGCTTCATCTCGAGGAGGAGGAACTTCCTGCCATGAGTCAGGTTTCTTAAACCTTTTATATTTCCTTTACTTGCCTTCGCCTTTGTTTGTATTTTTACTTAATTTTCTCTTCCTTTTACTGGACATTTACTTGTTCTTTTACTTCCCTTTGATCTTTGTCAGTATCTGCTTTTGTCATTTTATTTTATTTTATTTACTATTTCACTACTTCCCTGCATTCATCCCCATTTTTACTTAAATTTTTTTTTACTTGCATTTCCTCAATTTACATTTTCTATTCAATTCCATTTTATTCATTTTTTTTTATTTAACTCCCTTTCCTCTTTCCTTTGGTGCCTTTTTACTTAAATGTACTTTTTCATTTGATTACCTTCCTTCCTTCCTTCCTTTTTTTTAAAACTATGTTCTCTCTTTTCCTATACTACCTATTATCTTATCCTTCCTCTTTCCTAATTTTTCCTGAACTTCCATTTTGATTTTCCACTTTGTGTATTTGCATTTACATTATATGAATTACTTCAACTAACCATTTTCTAAAGCTGCGTACGAAATTGCATACTCCAATACTATATATTACGCTAAAAATACTTTGCGAACAGAGTAGTGTGTGCAAATTCACAGAATTCGAAAAACAGTATGTAAACCGGATGACCTACTACTAGCGGCAAGATTCTGAAGTGTGCATCAGATGGACGCTACGCTATCCCATGATGCGCCGCGAGAGAATGTATGAATGGCATTCATCCTATTCACAGTCATAAGCTGCGTCCCAAATGTCACACTATGTATGTATGCACTATGTACTTATGCGCTTACACACTCAACAGCATAGTATATGTTATGTAGTGTCATCCCAAATGGAACACTAAATTTTTTTTTACTAGGCAGAAATTCAAATCGTTTTTCAGATAACGTTTGACGGTTGCCACATTAGTGAAATAAATAACCTAACTGCCAAATAATACCTGCCATGAGTATAGCCGCGTTCATCATCGGGAGACGCTATAATCACTCTCGTAGGAGAATTTTGCTTTTACGATGCAAAATAAAGTAATCCAACATCAGAGCCCAACAGCTTTACCCCTTCTATTACGTGAGCAAAGCTGTGGTAGTTGAGTGTGTGAAGTGTCCAACATTCCACACTTTATTTTAACGGCTCATCCGGCATCATCCAGCTTTTTTAAAAAGCACTTATTCTTTTTAGTTTTCAGCTTAAATGCACTAATTTCACTATTTATTCTACAAAATGGCATAGAATAGTGCATAAGTATGCAATTTTGGAAAGCACCTATACTGTATACAATGTACTTTTCTAACGGCCAAGTAGTACGTTTAAATTCAAATGCAGATCATTTTCAGCCATTTTTTTACTTCCATTTTACTTGCCTTATTTGCCTTATTTCTTTTAACTTCTCTTTATTTCTTTGTAATTTTATTTCTATTTTTCATTTGACTTTTTTCCTTTCCTGTCTTTTTAAAGAATTGTTTTACCTGCTCTTTTCCTTTACTATGGCGTTCATTATCCTAATTTCCATTTGTATTTTCCATTTCCTTTTACTCTACTTTTACTTTTTCAAAAATTGAATCTGTTAGCAACAATAAGGTACAAAAGAGAAAAAGTCCTATAACATCATTTTCAGTTGTTTTCCTCTCTCTCAATGTTCAGCAAGCCTTGGTGCCATTTCCACCCTCGCCTGATGCTCCTCGGCATGAAATTGCAACCCTCAGCATCTCAGACAGCGATGAGAATGATTTGATGGAGATCCATTCATCACCTTTACAGGATTTCAAAAAGTCAGTTCACGGACCTAAATGAAAGATCAGATGTTGTGATATTAGATCTAGAAAACCTCGTCCCTCCATGTTTTTGCAGACTGCTCGTGTATCCTCCTTCTCCGGCAAAGGGGGGTATCACCATCACAGAAGAAGACTTTTACTGCCTTGACGAAGGGGAATTCTTAAACGACGTGATAGTAGATTTCTATCTAAGGTTAGAGTGGTAAAAGTGGCTATCCATTTTAGTCCAGTGGTTCTGTTATGACATATATGTTGTTTAATGAGCAGGTATTTGGTCTGCAAGCAGCAGGAAAAAAAGGACACTACCCGGTACCATGTGTTCAGTTCTTTCTTCTTCAAGCACCTCACTCAGGGAAATCAAAAAAGGCATTCAGGAGCTACAAGTTTATCGTATGTATAAAATATTGTCTTAAAAATAACACATTTTATACTAGCTATAGTTAAAAGAACTATGTAAACATTTTACCGCAGCCCTCAAGAACGTCGACACGACAGGGTGAAAACTTGGACCAGGAATGTAAACCTTTTTGAGAAGGACTTTGTGTTTGTCCCGATTAATCAAATGTGAGTCTTTTCACTAAGCTGCACATCTTGGATCTCTGGCTGGGGTATGCAGTACTTGCTATCTATAATTATGTCATTTCTTTTGCGACATTTGTATAATTAGTAAAAGTTCTAAACACAAAAAAAAAAAAATCCACAAATGAATTTAATTTTTTTTATAATGACTTTCCGACACCTACCAGGGGGTTTAGTTTCAAAAATTGCAGTATCAATGAGAATAAAGGATTAGTTACCCACAAAAAAAAATAAAACATTTAAAATCTGTTATTAATTACTCGCCATGTTTCAATTCACTGAAAGAAATGCTGGGTTTCACACAGTTTCTTTATGCTGTCCCAACACAAATTAATTAACTTAATCACAAAAAAATAAGAATTGTGTTATTTCAACTTAAAAAAAAAAAAAAAAGGTTATTTAAACAGCAAAAATATTTTTTAGAGTGTTCCCTGGGGCATCACAGTGGCGCAGTGAGTAGCACAATCGCCTCACAGGAACAAGGTTGCTGGTTTAAGCCTCAGCTGGATCAGTTGGCATTTCTGCATGGAGTTTGCATGTTCTCCCCATGTTGGCATGGGTTTCCTCCACGTGCTCCATATTCCTCCTGTCCAAAGACATGTGATCTAGGTGAATTGGGTAAGCTAAATTTTCCATAGTGTATGTGTGTAAATGAGTGTGTATGGAAGTTTGCCAGTACTGGGTTGCAGCTGGACGGGCATCCGCTGAGTAAAACATATGCTGGATAAGTTGGTTGTTCATTCCGCTGTGGTGACCTCAGATCAGTAAAGGGACTAAGCCGAAAAGAAAATGAATGAGTGTTCCCTGAGACTACCTATTTTTAGGGTACAAATTAAGATATTTTAGATGAAATTAGAGAGTTCTCTCGTCCTCCAAAAACGATTCAAGTTCACACTTAACTGATGATTAATAATAAAGCTTGTTTGGCATGGTGTCCTGCTGACCTTTAGCAGGGTGAGAGGGGAGTTTGAGCTCAGGTAGATTTCGATGAACTCCTCTTACTGATTTCTGCCTAATGACAAATAAAAGGATGGCAATGACAATAAAAGGATGAATAAAGGGACTAAGCCGAAAAGAAAATGAATGAATGAATTATAAAATGTTCCTGCAAACATTTAGGTTGTGTAGGCTCGATATAATGAAGAGCATGCCTAATGAGAGCCCCTTGTGTACAATGTCTCCTCAGGTCTCACTGGTACCTTGCTGTCATCTGCTTCCCTGGCCAGATTTCACAGACCAGTGGTTCGGATCTTTGCCTCAATGAGCGAAGACATTCAATGCAGTATCTTTGTGCTCCATCTCCACCCAATCCAATGTCCCTCTTTTACTCTCCAGAATCCTCAAAGCAACTCTCCAGATGGAGCCAATCCATGGGTAATTTAGAAAACCACTCCGGTGCCAGTGCAACACGATAGTGTACTGTAGATAAAGGACAAAATCTGTTAGATTCATTATTTCACACCAGCTGTGAAGGACGATTTGACTATTTTAAACTTTAATTTGGGCAAAGTTGAATTTTTGGCAGTCAATACTCCTAGTCTTTGTCACGTGATTCTTTAGGGATGATTTTAAAGAGAGGGGACACCCAAAAATTAAAGTTATTTCAAGCCTGTGTGATTAGTTTCTTCTGACGAACACCTAAAGATAATTTAAAGTTGTTAACCAGACGGTTATATAAGTGGCAGATTCCACAATGCACTGAAGTAATAACTGAGCCTGGAGTGCGTGATCCTCTCAAAGAGTCTCATTAGCTTGAACACTTCTGAATTAAAGGAGATAAAGCAAGTTCCTCATATGGAGAACACAGCAGGGATACTGTGGCAGTCAAAGATCACACAATTCATTTCTAGGTGAATCCTCTCTTAATATACTGATTAGATTTTCCAAGAAACATTTCTTAATCTCTTTGGTAAAAACAGTTAAAAATATTTCTAGTAGATGATTTTTTAGGAGAGGATCTTTTCTGTAGTTAAAGCCACAGTATGCCTCATTATGTCCATTTTGTCCCTTTTAGATGACTTGGACCAGAGCTTCAACATACTTTCAGATGACGATGATGATGTGCAGGTAATGTGAGTCAACCATTTTCTAGCTCTCAAAAAAAGATAACACTTTATTTTGATGGTCCATTTCAGTATCAGTTGACTGTCTGCTTATATCTGTTGATAATGACATTTACCAGACATTAAACTGACTATAAGAAACATTGCAAGTACATTTCAACCTACACTGACCCTAACCACAACCCTAAACTCAACCTAACAATTTACTTATAATCTAATGAGAATTAGTTGCAATGTAACTTAAATTCAACAAACTGACCATCAAAATAAAGTGTAAGTATTAACCTTTTTTTTTTTAAATTACAGGTGGTCACGAACAGATCAGTCCTGAACCGTGGCACTAATGTGTCTAAAAAGTAAGTCAAGGACCTTTCCTTTTTCTTCAGTGCCTTTAGCCGTCACCAGATGGCAGTATCAGGTCGAGGAAATGCCTCATTGTTAAAACTCTGTGTTTGCAGGCCATGTATCCTCATCATGGACTCCCTCACCTCCAGTGGAAGATCATCAGAGGTGCAGATACTCCAACAGTAATTATCTTCTTCTGTTTCAAGTACTTGCTTTTATTTTTGCACCTGCACGCCAATAGCAGGCAGACATTTCTATTGTGCTTCCCCGCATCCTGCATTAGGCTGCAAAGGTCACCAATTAGCATCTGTTTCCTATGTCTTCTCAAGGGGGAGATTTTGTTGGTCGGAAAGCCAGGTCTGGACCACATTCAAATCTCATTGGAAATGTTTGGCATCATTTGTTTACATCAATTCCAAGGACGCATAATTGGCGTACAAATGGAAATCTGGTTAAATGACCAGAGTATTTTATTTAAAATGGAAGAATCCATAATAATAAAAAAAAAGTTTTTACAATATTTATTTATAAAGCACTTAAAAAAAAAAAAAGAGAGAAACGACTGAAATTGACAGTGCATTGTCACACGTACAAAAGAATAAAACTCATACAAGGCAATGCTATCATTCTAGACACTTATTTTTGCTTTCTTTTAATTCAAGGTACTTACAAGAGGAATGGAAGGTGAAAATTGGCTCTCAGCAGAGTTTTGAAAAGATGCATGGATGGATTCCCATCGTCCCAAAGCAGGATAACTATACAGACTGTGGCATCTACCTGCTGCAGTATGTGGAAAGCTTCCTGAAGGTATTTTACAATTAGGGAATCTGATGAGCGTCTGTTTTGTTGTAAATGGTTACATATTTGAACGGTGTTGTTGCTTTTTGTTTTGTGTGTGTGTGTATGTATGTGTGTGCGTGCGTGTGTGTGTTTTTCTTTTTTAGGACCCACCTCTAGCTTTCCATCACAAAATGGACTTGAAAGGCTGGTTTTCACAAAGAACAGTGAAAAGTAAAAGGTCGCAAATCAAAAAGCTCATTCTCAAACTACACAGACAGCAATAAGATTCGTTTTTCTCATCCCCAACCTATTACCACATCCAGAAAAAGGCTCATTCTTTACTGTTTTTTTTTTTTTTTTAAAGCTAGAAAAAGGTTGACTCAAAGGTTGTCATCTGAAAGTATGCAGAAGCTCTAGTCCAAGTCATCTGGGGTACAAAATGGACATAATTAGGCATACCGCGGCTTTAATTACAGAAAAAGATGAATCGTCTCCTAGAAATGTTTTAAGCAGCACAACTGTTTCTAACCGTGTGGTTAAATGTTTCTTGTAGAATTATATCCGTATATAGGATTCACTCAAAAAGGAACCGTGTCATCTTTGTGTTATCCCTGCTGTGTTCTCCATATTATGAGGACAATTATTATTATTTATTATTATTATTATTATTATTATTATTATTATTATTTAAACTCAGGATTTCTTGCTGCTGTAAATTATTCATATTCAAAATGAATTTAGAAAAATGAGTTCTTTGCTTTGTAAATGGATGATTTGTTGATGAAAGTAATTAAAGTAGTATCTATGAATAGAATGTATTAAAATAAGCAGATGCTGAAACCAAATGTGAGGTATTTATTTATTTTTGGTGAAAACGCATTTAAACATTTTTTAACATTTGAAATTCAAAGTGTAGTGTGTCTTTTTCCATAAGGTAGTGCAAAAAGTTCTGCAGGTTTCTTCAAACCCCCTTGTTCTGGTCTGCCATTGCTCAGCCAAACGGTGAGTACAGTGTGAAACTCGGGCCATTGGTTCACTAGTGGTGCTTAATTGGTCAGATTTTTGTAAAAATATCAGCGATTAACTTGCTTGTTATTCTTTTTGAATGATTGACGAGCTGGTTCACCCAAAACTAAATATTGTCATTTATGTCAAAACTGTATGAGTTTGTTTTTTAATTCTGTTGAGCACAAACAAAGATATTTAGAAAAATGTTGAAACATAGTGTCCATTGGGTCTTAAGTCTTAAAATGTCTTTCATACTTACTCCCAGGGCTGTTTTTATTGAAGTTGATAGTTAGGTGCCCCATGTTGGTGTTTCGTAACAACTAATTTTTCCGAGGTGGGTCGTTAGCCCAATGCTCAACCCCCAACCTGGAGGTCCAGGACATACACACATGCACTACAGGCAATTTAGCTTACTCAGTTCACCTATAGTGCATGTCTATGGACTAGTGTGGGAAGTCGGAGCACTCGGAGGAAACCCACTCAAACACGGGGAGAACATACAAACTCCACACAGAAATGCCAACTGACCTAGCTGGGGCTCTAACCAGCGACCTTCTTGCTGTGAGCTGACAGTGCTAACCACTGAGCCACTGTGCCACCCCTCTTAAAAGTGCCTTAAATTTCAAAAACTAAATTTTAGGGCTTTAAAAGTCTGAAATTCACTGAGGTATTGTGTTGTAGGTCTGAAATTTAAACAGGTCTTAATTTTGCTTTGTGTAAGTAAAGCTACTCAAACGGACCAATATCCGTCCAGTGATCAACAATACATCTTAACAAAATCTTTAATGAAATTTTAGTTTATTGCAAAGAGATACAATTCACAACAGCTGTTGGACATTTTACAACAAATTCACTAAAAATATATTTCCTAAATTAAATTCCCTAATCAGGGAGAAAAAAAAACTAAAAACAATTTCACGATTCCTCATGATGATACCATTAGAAAAAAATCCTTAGTCCCTACATCTGTATAAATCTAAAATTTCATTCTTATTTGTTTATCCTACTATGAAAGTTAATGCTTACCCATATCTAACACTTTTAGAAATATCTGGGTGAGGGGGAGTAAGTGCTGAGTAAATGTTCATTTTGGGTCAAAATTTGAGAAGATTCATGTACAAATGACTAGTTTTAATGGTACATTTGAAATGAGAAATAAATATTTTTAAACGACTCTCTGTATATGGCAGAAAGCACAGGGCACAATATGGAAAAATAATTTCTGCCTTCTAATCAAAAGAAGAAAGTGCAGTCTGGTTAAGTGTTTGTGTTGTTGCAGTTGCTGTTATAACATCATAGAAGAATTTAATGTCTTAAAATTAGGAGTAGTACCAGTTTTTTAAATGCTATTTGAGCACAGAAAAAACATTTATGTTAGTCTTCGATGACTTTTAATCTACATAAGAATACACGAATACAATGTATGGCAGTTTTACGACTCCCACTTTAAAGCCGATACAGTACACTGGAAAAAAATTATAATTTAAAGGTGATTTATTCTTGGATTTTCTTTCCTTTTATTTTAATATGTTAAATGGTTTAAACTACTTATTTGGGCTGAATTTAAACCAGCAAATTTAATTGAACATTACTAAATTAAATTTTAAAATTTAAATGCAATGCTCAAAATAGCTGAAATAGGCCTTTTTTCTGGACATTTGTTTAGATTAGGATTTCATTCCTGTGCTTTATGTATGCGTAAAATGAATAAAATCCAAAAGTGTGTCTTGTGCATATTTGAAACTCATTTGTTTCCCCAGACTCGCTTCTGTCTCTGCTGGAGGACAGATTTTTTTTTTTTTCGGCTGTTCATGCAGATGATCAGATTGGCGTCCTACACGATCAAGACAGATGACCGTCTGCCTCCCAGTTCTCAAAATGAAATGCCTGATGTATTTCTGTGTTCCACCCTGGGCAAGGATTGTTGGACGGTAATGCACCACCTGATCCCTTTGTATGTCAGAGTTATGAGATTCAAGACAAAGGGAACCAAATACAGAATCTAAGAATTGTTCATTTTAAGGTCAGATGTCGCAGCAAAATAAAACCCTGTTATTTTATACACCTGTCAATTTAGAGATTTTTGTTTTTTGGGCTTTTAATTTGTGTTTTTTCAATGTAGTGGGAAGGAAACATCTAAGATACAGTTTAATGTTTCTTTTATTACACTTTATCTGTGGATTTCAATTACATTTTACATTCAATTACATTGCGCACTGAGCCTTAAATCTGTGCTTCAGAACGAAACTCCACCGTTTTATTAATATATCTATTCTGATGGTTTTTAGAGAAGGATTTGTTTTATGCATAATATCATTGATTATAAATCACTTTCTATTCTACCAAAAATTTTAAAATTAATAAATTATGGAGTGATGGAGATTCCCGAACTCGTATTTATGACTTGTCTTCACATAATTTGGACT
>CAIGQQ010038941.1:5308994-5347200 GCA_903798035.1 Danio albolineatus | reverse complement strand
TGAGCAGGAGAAGCTTATTTTAAAGCATTTAAAAATCCTACTCACCCCAAACTTATGACCGCTGCGTAAAACAAATGCTGGATGAGTTGGCGGTTCATTCCTCTATGGTGACCCCAGATTAATATAGGGACTAAGCTGAAAAGAATATGAATAAATGAAATGATTTATTAAAACTAATATGTTCAAAATGTTGAAAAAAAAATCGTTCATTAAACAGTCTTTTAGAAGTATTCATTTGTTTTCCCTCTGCTTATTCCCTTTATTAATCAGGGGTCGCCAAAATGAACCACCAACTTATCCAGCATATGTTTTATGCTGTAGATGCCCTTCCAGCTACAACCCAGTACTGGTAAACACCCAGTACTTTACACGCACTATGGCCAATTTAGTTTATTCAATTCACCTGCACATGTGCAAACATGGGGAGAACATGCATTGGTCCCGTGGGTCCCTTGACCCAGCTGGGACTCAAACCAGCGACCTTCTTGCTGTGATGTGACAGTGCTAACCACTGAGCCACCATATCGCCCCTTTAGGAAATATTTGAAAAATAATTAGTTGTACTTGAGGGCTAACATTTTTTGTCTTAGTGTGTTTGTGTGTATGTACTTCAAAAAAAGAAACAACTCTTCTGTACCTGACATCATCAAATGTTCATGTTTTTGTACTCGAAAAATATGCAAATTAGTCCATATAATTAAACAGTCAATTAAACGTAACATTTTAACAAGCTTGCTATACAAGAAGAGTTTGGTGTTTACTTTTATTGTATATTTACCCATTCATCTGTGATATTATATTGGCTGGCCAAACTGAGTATGTGTGCTAGGATGCAGTAGTTAGTCTTTTTTTAAAGGGTTAATGTGCATAATATAGTGAATATGAGAAGTTGAAGCAAACAAACCATATCTGCAAGACTTATACAGTTCATTAAAATTCAAAGTTCAAAAGAAACGTCTGATAGCTTGTATCACTTGATTAACTTTAAAATCTTGAAAAAGACCACCTGCGACGGCCTCACCTTCTTTCCCCTCTTTTGGGATTGACTCCCTGCTGTGTTCTCCATATGAGGAACTTGCTTTATCTCCTTTAATTCAGAAGTGTTAGAGCTAATGAGACTCTTTGAGTGGATCATGCACTCCACGCTCGGTTATTACTTCAGTGCTTTGTGGAATTACCCATCTGCCAGCAGGCCAGCAGCATATGGAATGAGGTGTAATTTAAGCTCAAATGTTTTTGAGGGATTGGTTACCGTTTGAGGTTCAGGAGGAGCTGAATACATATGCATGTAGGTGTATATATTTGAGTAGTTTCAGTAGTTGCATTTTAAACGGGTAAATTAGTTGAATCAGAAAACTAATTAAAGTGTATAAATTGATTGATTTATTATTGATTTGTTTATGTTTATTGTATGCACACTATAGAGTTTATAGTGTGCATATGAGCAGTTTCAATTAAAGCTTTTAATTAAAACAATATTTTCAAGGTAATTAGTCAGCTTTTTTCCAGGTACATTTGCTAAATAAACTATAGCCTTTTATTTCATCTACCGATCAGTCTATTTTTGTTTTGTTTGTTAAATTGAATTACATTTAAAATGTTAGTGGAATTTGAGTACAGCTTCTGAGGTTATTCCATAATTATTATATTTGCCTCATAACTTTAAATAATACTTGGCTGTGGATGTCGCATGATCAAGTTGCGGTGTCAGCGTGGAATATTCTTGATGTATAAATGAATTATAATAAATATAAAAAAAATAACTAATATTAAATAACTGTGTATTTCATTTAGGGCGTCACAGTAGTGCAGTGGGTAGCACGATCGCCTTGTAGCAAGAAGGTCGCTGGTTTAAGCCTTGGCTGAGTCAGTTGGCATTTCTGTGTGGAGTTTGCATGTTCTCCCCGTGTTTGCGTGGGTTTCCTCCGGGTGCTCCGGTTTCCCCCACTAATCCAAAGACGTGTGAATTGGGTAACTAAATTGTCCTGAGTGTGTATGGGTGTTTTTCCAGTGATTAGTTGCAGCTGAAAGGGCATTCGCTGAACGTGCTGGATAAGTTGGTGGTTCCTTTCGCTGTGGCGACCCCAGATTAATAAAGTGACTAAGCCAAAAAGAAAAATGAATGAATGAATGAATGCAAATTTAATTTTTTGATATAATGTACCAAAATGACTGCAAGTGTAGAATGTTACACATAACCAAGTAGTTTTTACTGCGGCGTTTTCCATGTTTTTGGTAAAGTTGCAAAAATAAAATTTAAGTGAAATGTTATAATGTTTACTTCGTGGATATTTTAGTATCACAGAGTCACTAGCTATAGTTTCTAATAATAGAACACTGTTAAAAAAATTCCAGTTAAGCTGAATCCTAACCTTATGAGTCCATTAAACTTATTATGTTAAACCGAACTTTTAACAGTTTGCGTAATTTATAAAATTAAGTTAGAACATGATTAACTTAGTAAGTTACAATGACCTAAAAACATATGCTGCCAGGACAAATTCATCATATAATTTTTTTAAAGTGTAATAACTTTTGTTGCATGGTCATATTTTTGGCAATAAATATGCTGTATGGCTCTTATACTGTAGATTTTTCTTTTATGCCAAACAATTTTGATCATGTTCCTTGAAGAAATTGTATTAATTTCCTACCACAGGAAATATATCAAGTATATCAAAACTAAATGTTTAATTTGTAATTTAAATTGCTACTCTGTAAAAACAAATCCTGCTGCCTTTTTTTTTTGTTAAATTAAATAAAAAAATTTTAGTAATCTCAACTTGCATCAGTAAAACTGACTAAAAATATTAAGTTAAACTTTGTACAACTTAAAAAACAAAATATTTGAAACCGGATTAATTTATTACACTACATTAAAGTAACTAAAACCCTTTTTGTCTTGTTATTGTTCTGTTTTTTTTCTTGTGTAAGCACTATGGACTCAAAGACAATTTTCTTCGATATTTAGATTTTTTAAAAAATATATTTACCAAATATTGCCCCATCATAACAAAGCATACATCAAAATAACTAATTTATTTAACCTTCATGTGATGTATAAATTCAATGTCAAGAAATTAAAATTTAATCAAAATGTAAACTTTTAATAAAATGTATTTAATTTATTTACCTCTCAAGATCTGAACTTAGAGCATATTCATACTCAAGTTATTAAATTATGCTGGTTGTTTTTTGTTTTATTTATAAAGTATGTGTCTCAGCTAGCATAACAACAATCCTCAGTTTATGTTTCCCAACAGAGCCAGTAATACTAGGCTACATAAAAAAAATAAAAACATTTTAAGATAATCTTTGCTATAAGAACTCTATAATTTGCTTCTGGCAAATGTGCTCTGGCACACCTTGCACTTTTGTTTTTATCTCTGCAATGCTCCTGGGAAATGCAGAAGTCAGCGTGGCATTAAATCTAATTAATGGTGCTTCTCCAGGCTCACCAGATGACATAAAACTCCTGTTTAGCTGTTTCTGGGGAAACTGATGTTGAATATCAGGCCTCTGCGTCTCCATCCTAATATATTCTGTGCGTAACTCAAGCTGGAGGCTATAGTTAGCCTGTATAAACACCCCAAGCAACAGCATGAAGTCGAATATGGGATAAAGAGAGATTGTCTGCGTCTTAAACACAAAAAACTTTGTCATAACTGTTTTGCTTAGAAATTTGATATAGCGCCACGTAGTGAGAGATCAGGTGTCCTAATTAGATTTACAAACACAAAGTCTGCTTTCAATGTGGTTTTAGATTTCAACTTAGGAATACTTCTATACGTTTTGAATTACAAGCCCAATAAAATATTAATGAGCCTTCAGTTTGTATCAGTTGCGCGCCTTTTAGTAACCATGGCAACCCAGTGGGCAGCTTCTGACTTTCTCCTCATCCTTTAGCAAGTTTTATCCATCTTGAAATAAACTTTACCAGTATCGAAGTGGGACTTTATGCATTACCAGTTCACAGTTTATAGCCAGGAGAACTGATTCGAGCTAAAGTTTCCCGCCACAAGAACGGTCTAACGTTCTTTTAGTTACCAGAACGTTCTTTTTAGGCTATTGGTTAGCCAGGAAAACAAAAGAACACTACTTTTAGGTTGTAAAAAGTGTATAAATAGGGTGAACGTGCTTGTAGGTATAATATTTGAAATGAGACGACCTTTGTATGTGTGTTGCTTTATATGCGAAGATAAAATATAATTATAGGCTATTTACGGAATATTGATTAACCAACTCTATTTGTCCGAAAAGAACTGGTAAAATGTCCCATGACAGATTTATACTTAGTTATTAAAACAAATATTCCTCGTAAAACATATACTACATCACTTTTAGAGTAAACAAACGGTTATTCGTGTCATTAGATCAATTAATGTATTGGTTGCGTCTCAAAAGCTGAGTTTGTGCCCTACCTAGGCTGCATATCGGTGCGTCATGTTTGAAGTTTCTGATGCGCAAGCCCATCAAGTCTTGTAGCGCGCGCATGTAAAATCCAAAACACTCGCTCCCCATGCTGTTCTGTATGTTGCTTACTGCAGCTATTTAGCAAGTCATGATGACCCTGTGCATTGAGACACCACCTGTGTCAGTCAGCGCTACTGTGTCACCGCTGAGGTCGCTGTTATTCCAGTGGACTTCAGTCTGAAGCCGGACACACTGAGGAACGACAGCGGGTTTGGAAAAGGGAATATTCAGCATCGAGGAGGGGAATCTGTCACCGCTAACCGGGACAGTCTGTCGCTCCTCTGTCCACGAAGGCAGCAGCTCTTACCGGATTTACACACAATGTGAGTGACTTTGCTTACTTTGTTTGTTGCGTGGCTGCGCTTTGTAGCAACTAATGGTTTGTTGTTAGTCGTAAGTTGTGTTTAATTGCTTCTACAGTGTCGCGCTAGCATGCTGCTAATGAATGTGTTCATATTGTCATCAGTACAGTGAATTTTGTGTGTCATTGATTTTCGCAGAAGTTTGCTTAAAACGCAGGGTTTAATTGTGAGTTATGGCTACGAGCGGTTTGGTTAAACTATCAGGAATACATGTATATCAGCGATATTTATATTCATTCTTAATGTTGCGTTGGATCAGTTTTTCAGTTTGTTTCACTGAGAGCTTTGCTTAGTTTTGTGTTTTGTAAGGTGTGTATGTATGTGTGTGTGTGTGTGACCAAAGTTTTCCACAAAATTATTTAAGGCAGTATGTCATGGAAACTCTACAGTATGTGTGCATTGTTAACGAGTGTACTTTTTTTTGTTCTGAAGTTGTGGAAACCCTGGAGTAAAGTAACGTTAGTTATTTGTGTTCCAGTCCTATGTATGATGGATGCTTTAAACGCGTAATTAGGTGACTGTAAACTGCAGTTTGTGCGCATGCGCGACTGCTCTGGTTAAATATCGTAATGGTTCCACCTTTATAATCCCTCAAGGGTCATTCTACTAAATGTGTGTCGTTTAAAGCTGTTTTACTTGCATACATGCACACATATGCACGACAACAATATGGCTATAGCCACTAGCCTTTTAAATGATTTTTGTCGAGACTTTTGATTAAATAAATAAATATATATAAGTAAGGGAACAAAACTTTGCAGTTCATTCATTCGTTCATTCATTCGTTCGTTCATTCGTTCATTCATTGGTCACACTTTATTTTAAGGTAAACTTCTTGTTCTTATCAAACCATTAATTATGACTTGTAGTTTAATCAACCTTTACCTAGTTTTCTGCTTATTAATAGTTAGGTAGTAATTGGTTTTAGCTACTGGGAAGGGTTAGGGATGCAGAATATGTATTTTAAGTACTAATAAACAGTGTCTAGTTAGACAAGTAATAAGCCAGTAGTTAATAGTGAGAATTGGTGCTTAAACTAAAGTGTTACATTTCCACCAGTTGTTGCAATTTTGCTGTTATTATTTAAGAAATATAGCCATTAAAATATATTTGTGGAATTGTGGACTGGTTATTTAAATATGGAGTATCTTTATGTGCCAAAGTATCATTTTGTAATCCTATCTTGCTATATTAGTGTCAAAAAAAAAAACTATATACTGTATATTTTACAAAATCATATATGTTTTCAGATATTGTTTTTATTAAGACTGGATCTTGTCAATGAGCAATTCCATGCAAATGTCAACCTTGCCATGAAAAAATTAAGTTGTCATAATAAATAGCGAAACCTTTCTATTTTTTTGTGTGTGTGTATCTTTGTATTTTACAGTGCTGTACAAATACTCAAATGTCTTGGTCAATGTTTTCAAGCAATTATATTTGATTTACCAAAATCTCACAAGTGAAAATTTCACATCCGTCACATCCATAACAGAAAAGTGTCACATCCATAACGAAGTGTTTTCTTCATAAATGCAAAAAAGTAAAATAAAATAAAACCAACCATTTTTGTTCTATATAGAGCAGACACTTATCCTTGTGATTGTCATTATTTATTTTGGATTGTGCAGTTTAATCCACAGAATTTCTACAAAGTATTTTGTATACTGTAAACTCGCAGACTTTTTTTTTGTCACATCCAAAACGCATGTTTATTCTTCTTATTTAAAGTTTAAAAATTGTTTTCAGATTGATATTTTTCGGATCCCATAATTCTGTGTATATTTGTTTTGGAAAATGTAAACAGATGTTTCAATATAATGTTAACATATACCTTATCTGTGGGTTTATGTTTTGAGTTTTTACTGCAAATGTCACATCCATAATGCTGGAATTGCTCTAATACATTTTTTCAATGCAGCATGAAAAATCGCTCAGAAAAACAAAATGCATTTACTTGCACAAACGTTCACTTTCAGACTAATATTTAGGATGCTTTTATATTTATGTAGACATTTTAGCAACCATGTGCTTTATATTCATATGAATTTAATCAAATTCCATTAATTCCAGTGTGGGGGAAAATAAAAGGAAATAAAATGGGGTTAAAATGATATTTTAACGAGTTTCTGTTCTTTTCATTAATGAACGTAATATGCAGTGATAACATGGTTAAACTGTAGTAACGTTCAAAATGATGAGAGTTTTCAACATGAAATAGCTTGTTGCTAGGGCTGCATGATATTGGAAAATTCTAACATTGTCTTTTTTTTTTTTTTTTACGATATTTATATACTGCGATATAAATAAAATTTCACCAGATGACTTAATATCTGTATTTGGAAATAAATCATATTGCTAGATCGATAGGGATGATTCAGCAGTGGAAGTGCATCTCCATAAAATCTAGTAAACCATCTATTACATTTTTGGGCACATTTTCGTTGTGGTCTGTGCTATTTTCACTGCATTTCTGTATCTGCATGTGATGTGAGTATTTTCATGCACACGTTTAGTTGGAGATTGATGAATTAATGTTTACTATTTGAATCTTGTTACGGCCAGCTCGCTCACGACCGTACCATAAAAAGGATCACATACACAAAAATGTATATAATAAAAAAAACATTTATTAAAGGGTATAACAAACTGTCTAGGGTTTTGAAATAAATAAGAAAACAACAAAATCTCTCAACAAAATACAACACAAAACATAAGACGGCGAAACAAAAGAGTTGGGACAAAATGACCTCTCAGGGGAATAACTGTCCACCAGAGGAAGTCCCTTCCTTCACAAAAAAATCAAATATATACAACCTCCACCCATAAATTAACTAATTAACAGTGACGTCACACTGCGAGGCCACCGAAAGGAAAGAAAAGGGAAGACAGGGTTGTAACAATCTCCATAAAATCTAATAGACCCTCTATACATTTTTTGGGGTCCCCTGTCACATTTTTCGTTGTGGTCTGTGCTATTTGCAGTGCATTTCTGTATTTGCAGGTGTTGTATTTTCATAACAATCTATAAATACCATCAAAAAAAACAATACAATTGTTTTGTCGTTTCCGGAGTCTAACAGTAATCAAGTACAGTAACTGAATGATAAAAATAATTCAATAAAATTAAACATTGTTAAAATCACAAATGGTACAGTTTCTTATGCCTGAATGCTTTTAAGGTCATTATACAATCACAAGCATCAAAAACACATGCAAATGATGAATTATAACACAAACTCAACATTGCACATCCTGTGATGTGACTATTGTGAATGATCACATTGCGATATCCATGCTGAAAGGATTGTGCAGCCCTAGTTGATACTAGGCATGGGACAATAACCGTTTTCAAGGTATACCGCGGTATGGACTAGTCAAGGTTTTCACACCGCCAAAATTTTCTGCTATACCATTCTTAAGGTATGTGTAAGATTTATTTTATTTACTTTTTTTTGGTGTAAATTGGAAAGACATCTGTGTTTTTGAAACAAATGAAGACAGCAGAAGTCAACGATTCACTTGAATTATTCAGCCTGACACGTTTACTGCTCTAAAATACTTTAAATGTTTCTCAAAATAAAATATAATGTGTTCAAAGGGGAAAAAGGTTTTGTTTTTTAGTCAGACATTTAAAAAGAATATATTTTACAGCAGTAAAAACACCGTCATACCGTAACCGTGATATTTTTATCCAAGGTTATCATACTGTCAGAATCTTATACCGGCCCATGCCTAGTTGATACAGTACAGTGCAGTTTTAGTGAAAAATGCTAGCACAACTTGTAGGTTGAAATGTAAAAGGAGCCCATTTCATGATCCTGATAGGAAAAAACAGCTGCCCTGTTTCTCTAACCATGACATCACTGCAATATAACGCAGAAATATCCTGCTGAGGAAACACAATTATGCAAATGTGTCTGAACTAATCATTAATATAATGACTTTCATAAATCATAAATAATCAGCATTGTGGTGTTTGTTCCACATTAGTTTTAGTTACCATCTAGAAGCAGCTTGCATACTAACTAACAACATTTGGCTTGCTTAATTTTTCCAGTTCTAGCATATTTGAACGCTTATTTGAATATTTATAAGGCAGCAAAGGCACAGTGAAATGTTGGCTTTCGAAGTCCCAACGACACTGGCCTCTTTGCATCCTGTTGCGTCCTGCTTTCCATATCCTCTGGCTATAAAGAGAGCAGGAGGAGAGGAAGGAGGGGGAGTTTTGAGTGGTACAGGAAACTCATGAAGCCCTTTGACCCCGAAACATCTCCTATGACAACGCCTGTCCTGCCACGCACTTAATTACTGCCTGTGCAATTACTCATCTCTCTGGGAACATCTCGCTGCAAATTTGCGGAGCTTTAGATAGAACAGTGTTTATTTGATGCGGAGCAATGAGCCAAAAAATGTGGGAAAAGAAATGCACGTTGTTGACTGTCACAGTACGCGGACACTGAATGTGTTTCTCACAGTTTTGTTGGTATTTTGGATCTGTTTATTCTCGTGGAAGAAATGGTAGATCAGCCACACTTTCATCACCATGTATGCTGTAAAATGTACTTAGTTCAGAATTAATGGATGTCTTTTTTCTTTACATTTTAGTTTTAATTACATTTTTATTTATTTATTTTTTAATTTACAATTTTATTATTATTATTATTATTATTATTATTATTATTATTGTTATTATTATTATTATATGTTTTTAATTTGTGTATTTGATTATATTTGTATTAAGTTTTATTAGCCATTTTTTGGTAGATTTTGTTATTTATGGATTAGCCATTTTGTTTATTATTTTTATTATTATTTGTGAATTTTAAAGTTGTAAAGTTATATTAGCCTATTTTTTGTACATAATTAATTAATTAACTTATTTATTAGCCTATATTATTATTATTATTATTATTATTATTATTATTATTATTATTATTATTATTTATTTGTGCATTTTGTCATGTATTTTATTTGTTTTAAAGTTTTAATAGCCTATTTTTTTTGTACATTTTTTTTTATAAACCTATTTATGTGTTTATTTACTTAATGTTGTGTGTTTTTGCACCTCGCTAGCCCCAATGTTTAGGTGTTGCTAGGCAATTTTGGTTCAAAGGTCCGACTTTTATTTTCCCTTTTATCTCCAAATCCCTTGTTTCAACGTCTCCAGCATTGTCAACAAAGCCTTTCTCCTCCAATGGACATTTGCACAGAAATAACAATAAAACTTTTTATTGCAGCTCCATCATTGTGACACCATTATTACGCTTTTATGAAAATGAAATGTTTTGCTAGTAGCATGCTATAATATGATTCATTTAGTAAGTGATATAACGGATAATATTTAAAAATAAATAAATGAATAAATAACTGACCGTGGAAAGCTCTGTGGCGTTTACAGGATGAATCTAGATCTAGGTTGACAACAGATCTATTAAAGGTCTAGCTTATCTGTGTGTGTTTTTTTCTTCTTTTCCATGGAACTTCCTTTTGTAGAACTGATGGGACTGTTCAGTTTACATAATGCTGGCTAGAATGATTAACCATAGGGACCATAATGTTGTTCAATAGCTGCCGACTGTTGTAATCTTATTGAAATTCTGGAAAATCTGATTGAATGTATCATATGAAATTTGGACAGATTTTCTCTTTCATATTTCCATTTTCTACATGGATAAATCAATAGATGGGGCCCTAAAATGATCATGTTAGAGGTCATTCATACAAATTCACAAATTTCTATCATCATTTACTCACCCTTCACTTGTTTCAAACCTGTTTGTGTTTCTTTCTTCTGTTAAAAACAGATATTTTGATGATATTTGAAGTAGGCATGGTATGATAACCGTTTTCAAGGTATATCGCGGTTTGGAAAAGTCAAGGTTTTAAAACTGCCAAAATTTTCTGCTATACCGTTCCTAAGGTATGTGTAAGATTTATTTAGTTATTTTTTTGTTTTTTTGTTTTTAGGACAACAGAATCTCCATCAGAAAAGATTTCCTAAGACGCCGTTTTAAATTGTAAAGATATCTGTGTTATTGAAACTAATGAAGACAGATTCATTTTCATTATTCAGCCTGACATGTTTAATAAAATTCTTTAAATGTTTCTCAAAATAAAATATATTGTGTTGAATGGGAAATATTTTATTTTTAGCCAGACATTTAAAAAGATTATATTTTAGAGCAGTGAACACAATACAGTGAAACCGTGATATTTTTATCCAATCTTATATCGGCTAATTCCTATTTTGAAGAAAGCTGAAGACTTGTAAACATTGACTTCCAAATAGAGGTGTGAACCTACAGTGGTCTCACGGTTCGATTCGGTTACGATTATCATGCCATCGATTTGGTTCAATTCGAAATTTTGGTGCATTGACGAACCGATACTGAATTGTCCGCGTTTGCATTGCGGTGCACCGAAGAAACAATTTATTTTTCTTTATCTGTTTTTCTACTATGGAGCTTCAGATTTTAAGCTTTCTTCAAAATAATGATTTTCTGTTCAACAGAAGAAAAAAACTCAAGGTTTAGAACCACTTGAAGGAGAGTAGATACTGAGTAAATTTCCTTTCCGTCCAAGTTTTGGACTTTCTCTTTTTTTTTTTTTTTTTTTTTTTTAGCTGTCAAAATAGTATTGTAATTTGCTTGAGGGTCACCACAGTGGCCTAGTGGGTAGCACGATCGCCTCACAGCAAGAAGGCCGCTGGTTCGAGCCTCGGCTGGGTCAGGTTGGCATTTTTGTGTGGAGTTTGCATGCTCTCCCCGTGGTTGCGTGGGTTTCCTCCGGGTGCTCCGGTTTCCCCCCATAAGTCCAAAGACATGCGGTATAGGTAAATTGAGTTGGCTAAATCATCCGTATGTGTGTGAATGAGAATGTATGAATGTTTCCCAGAGATGGGTTGCGGCTGGAAAGGCATCCGCTGCGTAAAACAAATGCTGGATAAGTTGGCGGTTCATTCTGCTGTGGCGACCCCAGATTAATAAAGGGACTAAGCCGACAAGAAAATGAATGAATGAATGAATTTGCTTGAGTTAAATCAGAGATGCCCACACTAGGGCCCGTGGGCCAAAGTTGGCCCATGGTAACCTTTAATTTTGCCCACCATCCCATCTGAGAAAAGATCAACTTTTGTATTTTAACTTAACCTTCTTTTTTTTGTTTTATTGCTCGGCTACAAAACCAACTAAAACTACATGTATCTGTAAATGAATTTGATTTTTAAAAATGTAAATACTGCCACTCGATGGTCAGAAAACATCGATATATGTAGGTAAAACGTAGGTATAGATGTTAATAACTGTTATGATTGGATTAAGGTTTGGGGTAGTTGTAGACATCAATAACTATGATGGTTGGGTTTAGGTTTGAGGAAGGTGTAGACGTTAATAATGATGATGGATTGGTTTAGGGTTGTGTTAGGTATAGACTTTAATAACTGTGATGGTCGTGGAGTAGGTGTAGACGTTAATAACTGATGTACAGCTAGGGCTGTGCGATTCGGGGAAAATATCTAATTGCACATATTTTTAGTATATAGAGATATTATGATTGCGATTTGATTTGCGATTTGATTTTGTAAACAAGGTTCTGCTCAAAAATCTGTATCATAGCTTCTTACTGCTAAAATGCAGCGAGTGTTAGTTAAAAAAGGAACTGAAAAGATTTTAACTTACTTGAACATTTATTCAAATTTGTTTTGAAGTCATCAGAAATTAAACACTCATTTTTCTCTATAGCAAACCGTAAGCACAAGTCTATAAACAAGTTCAACTCAAATTAGGGAGATAGTGTTGCTTATGATACAAAGAAAAAAAAATACAGAACTAACATGGCTGATAAGAACCTTTCTGTAGCTTATATTGTCTAAAAACGAAATAATTATCACAGATGCTGCACAAAATATCACGACATTCAACGTACAGCTGTGGTACTGCAAAATGGCTAAAATATGTGTGAGACGGAAGAGATTATCTCCTATCCAGCGTTTGGATGAGGTTTATAAATCCCTCTTTGGTCACTGCATTAAAAGGCATTGTGTCTTAAGCGAGGTAGTGAGTTATGGAGTTATCTCCTTATGCCTTTGTGGTGTTTTTTCTTATGGTGTAACAGGCACAAACAACTCTGAAATTGTACTTTGCTGTTGTTTGCCACTATATTGAGTGTCACTGGCAACACTTTAGTTGACTTTTTAGCATGACACTCCTTATATAGCTGTCTGTGGTGCTTTTTAGGTGCTGGTTGTTGTATTTCCTCATGATGTGGCAACAATTCTGCAACAGCTTTTACAAATGAACTGTTTTTGGTTGGTGCCTGTGACTTAAATATTTAAATATTACTGATGTGCTGTTGGCGACCCCGGATTAATAAAGGGACTAAGCCGAAAAGAAAATGAATGAATGAATGAATGAATGATGTGCTGTTTTTCTTTGGTATTAATTCGTCTATAAGGGCGCCATGGTAGCGTAGTGGGTAGCACGTTCGCCTCATAGCAAGAAGGTCGCTGGTTCGAGCCCTGACTGGGTCGGTTGGCATTTCTGTCTGTTTGCATGGTCTCCCAGTGGTTGCGTGAGTTTCCGCTAGGTGCTCCTGTTTCCCCCCACAGTCCAAAGACATGCGTTATAGGTTAATTGGGTAGGCTAAATTGTCCGTAGTGTATGAGTGTGAATGAGTGTGTATGTTTCCCAGAGATGGGCTGCAGCAGGAAGGGCATTCGCTGAGTATGCAACATGCTGGATAATTGCGATTCATTCCGCTGTGGCGACCCATGTTAATAAAGGGACTAAGCCAAAAAGAAAATGAATGAATGAATTAATAATTCATCTATTAATGCTTGTGAAGCGGCAGATGCCATCATCCCACTCATCCACGCTTTCCTGTTTCTTGTTTGTTTGTTTTTTTATTGTGGGCATTCCACATAGTTCAGTTGCAATTCTGATTGGGCAAAATGAAAGTGTACTAAATTGGCTAACAAGACTGTCACACACACAGACGGCAGTCATGCATTTGCTCTGGGTGGGGGGAAATTAAATAAAATATACATATTTCATATCGCAGCCTCTTATATCGCGTTTCAATTTGGATTAATCGCACAGTTCTATGTACAGCACCATCTTGCTGACAACAAAGTTTTGACATGGCTTTCCATAACTTCAAGATACGCCTCTAATGTACAACAAGTTACACTCCTTCCATGCAGGGGAAAGTGCACACTTCCTTAAATTCCATTAATGGCTTGCTCTAGCACATGGTAATGAGGAATCAGCCTAAATATATTTGGCCTAAAAAGAAAGAATGTTTATGTAAATAAAAAAAAAAAAAGTCAATGTTGTTGTTCACTTTTGTAGATCTGAACTGAATCTCAGTGATTATAGCTGGAGTGGCTTAGTGTTTTTCTTAAAATTTTTCTTAATATAAAGACTTTTTTACACCCTATTTAATGGTCTGAAATACTCCTGAGTCTGATCTTTCTAAAATTTAATAAAGTCTTTTAGCTATTAACAAGGAAAAAATTATCACAGAAAACCAAGGCAGTTGACCCTGAGCTCTACATCTTGACCAAAAGTATGTCCTCGTTATTATAAACATACAAATATGCTTAATGAACAGGTCATTGTACTTTAGTACACTCTCAGAAATAAAGGCACGCGAGCTGTCACTGGGGTGGTACCTTTTCAAAAAGTACACATTTGTACCTAAAGGGTTCATATTAATACCTCAAGGGTACATAATATTACCTAAAAAGTACAAAAGTACCAATATGTACTTTTGAGGTACAAATATGGACCCTTTAGGTTGTGTACCTTTATTTCTGAGAGTGTACATATAAAACACCCAACTTCCCCAAGATTCCCAGAACTGAGCGCTCAGTGAGAAGTAATGTGGCAGATAGTTTCCTGATGAGCAGAACGCTCTAGAACAGAAGCATATGCCTCATTCTGAAGCCTTTGTTCTCTTCTAAAGACTTGAGTGATTGGCACAGATACTCCGCCGAGCCTGTTATGAGGTTTGTTAGCAAGCTTGACAATTGATAATTGCGCCGTGGGGAACTCTTGGGACCGGGCCATTATCAGAGTGCCAGAGAATGGGGAAATGTTGCTCCGTACCGAACTCCACTCAGTCATCATGTTCCACCTCACTCACACACCAGACATCATTGAGGAGAAATCAGCAGCTGTACTCTTGTCAGGTATAATAACGCCCTTGCGATTAGCCATTATTGCTTTTGTAAACTTTTGACAGCAGTTCAGTGGCAGGTCACGCCGTTTGCAGCTCCCAGTGGATCTTAACAGACGACATCTAGTGCTTGAGAAATATCACTCCATCTTAATGGGGAATTATATTGAATGCTGTGAGAAGTCTGTGGTTTATTGTTGAATCAGAGAGAGAGAGAGATCAGATACGGCCACAAGCTGTTCTCTCAGATGAGCAGTGACTTAAATCCACTATTACAGGATAAGCCCATACCTGAATGGAATAACAAGACCATTGAAAAAACATATGGAGCAACAGACTTGGAGACTGAAATACCTTGACAGAGCTGCTGTCAGCATGACAGTCTTTGAACTACTGTCAACGGCTCATTTGTCTGAGAATGGCTAAATTTTCCAAAACATCATTGCACGCAATCAAAAAAAGCATTTTTTTACCTTGTTTTAACTGTTCGTTAACTGAAAGAGGAATTATTACGCAAAATTCACTTTTACCTGATGTTTGAAAACTCATGTTGGTCCCCTGTGGTAAAAATCAACATCTTTTTTTCATCCCCATAAACCAGAAGAAGTGTCTGGAAATACACTGTTCCTGTTTTTGACGTTGAGCTAGTCTTTTAGGTGCCTTTAATGTGTTTTTTTGTTTTAAAACACTTACGCTTTTTTACAGTTATGCCTGTAGACAGTAGAAGAAGACTCCATTAGAATTGAGCAGACACTTGCCAATGCTGACCATTAGTAACCATCAACAGCCTTTAAACGCATGCTGTATTAACTATAATTTTGAAGAACTGCAATGTAATATGAGCATGATATACATGACGAGACTAATGCCTACATTGTAATTAATTATTTTTTTTACAAAAAGTCATGAAAATAAATGCTTTTATATTACTTCAATATTAATAAGTTAATCAACTATATTTCTTCAGTCATGCAAAGTTTAACTTAATATTTTTGTCAATTTGTCAATCTGACAAACCTTTAGTAGATTAGCCACACCAAGCAGACATAGGTCAGGCTAGTTGGTTTGGTCCAGATTTCAGCTTTCATCAGGTTAACATCAGCACTCTTTGACCCGATTCAGCATTTTGAATCAGCATCGTCCGTCAGCTGAAAAAATCACTCTGTTTGGTTATTCAGCAACAGAGTGTGGGCGAGACATAGTGAAGTGACGTAGCAAGTAAACAATTCAAGCTAGGATTCATCACAAAGAGGTGCAAATAATTGCAAACGATATGAGTTGTAAGATTATCAGACATATTTGCACTAGCGAATCCCTCAGTGACAATTACTGTGATTAATGGTACTAAATGCTGCTTTGTTTATGCTTTGTGCGAGTTGGAAGTTTGGTTTCCCTTTGTGGAATGAGAAAACACCATTTATCCTCGCGGAGTGGAAAGACATGTCCTGGCGCAGAACACTGCTCTCGATTTGGTTTGTAGACAGCAGTAATGTTTTACACTGTAGTTCACACTACATGATTTTAACTGTTGTCAGTTTGCTGTGCTGTTCAGACTACATGACCTGATTTAGTGTCTTTAAGTCCTTGAAGAACATGACAATATGCTCCACAAGAGGGGCGCAAGCGCTACTTATCTGACAACAACTCTGTGCAGTCCCCAGACCACAGCTAATGAGCTGTTCAGTGTGCCTGAACGAGTAGAAAACTATTGGCTGCTTGTGTGATCATGACCTACATCACTGACACATCAGCCAGACAGCTTTTAGAAGTAGTTGAACATAGCTCTAAAAGCACTAAAGGAAGCATTTATAAGCCACTTAAATCAGCTGATCTGTTAATGAATCGATTGCTCCTATATTTGCACGGTTCAGATGACAGACATGACTTTCATTTGCTATCGTATCGTCTCCTTGTGAAATCAGAGTGAGGCGAGTAAAATGATGTACATTGCAGTCAATCATAGCCATTTCTCATGTCTCATTAACTATGTTTCCAACCAAAACTGCAAATTAATTTTATGTGGAAAACTGGAATATCGCATAAAAGACATGCGAATAAATCAGCGTTTCCATCCAGCCAGTCAAAGCGAACAAAATAGTCACTTCCTGATTAACTGTCACCAAATATCAACAGTAAAAATGGAATTTGCTGTGGTAAGAGAAGCTGCGTGAATCTTTTCTTCATTTAATAAATGATTTGAGCCTCAGAAGGCAATCCTAAAGGCTTGTGCACACCGGGACGATTTTTGTTTATTTTTATCATCATTTTTCAAGACGTTTTTCCACATTCAAGCCCAAACGATTTTTCTCTGGCGTCGAGTAGAAGAGTATGCAATATCACTGCAAGAGTGAAAGTTGACACACTTGTTGGCGATTCGAACAAGCATTGTTCAAGTAGCAGCTCCAGCTCTAGTGATGAAGAAATAATTATTGTTCACCAGTGCAATAAGCGCTCATATTACAGTACCTCTGGGCATCTTCCTCAATGTGCGCTTGCATTTACAGTTTTGTGCTTGAGTGCCTCCAAGTGTTGTTTGCTGTTCAGCAGCTCCATGCACATGAACAAAAGTACCAATCTGATTGGTGGTGAAGGTTTTGACGCGGCCCATCAGAACAAAAAAACGAGGCGTTTCTTTAAAAATGCCGCTTTTATGCCTGCTGTTTATCACATTGGCGCCCTTTATTTATTTTTGAGGTGTTAAACGTTAACGAAAAACGCAAGCAAAAAGTGTCCCGGTGTGAACGGGCCTTTACACACAGTGAACGCGCGGTGGCATTTGAATACATGAAATATATTAATAGCATAATATAATAACACTAATACTGATACACTAATACATACAGTATTTTCAGCTGGTTTATCCATTCACACACACATTTATCATCACATGATCTCTTATAACAACATCACATCACTTTTTTTTTTAAATGCGCAAACTGGATGTTGTTCAGCAAAAATGTTTCCATTGTAGTTTATGTGCATCATTTCTTATCGAATAAAAGGTTTATCCTACTCAGTTATGCGCATATGTTTTTTTTTGCACATTTTCAAAATTCATGTACATGGTAAAAATTGGTAATATATATTCAATAACAAACATGATGTCATAAATAAATTATTTATTAAAACTTAAACTTCACAAACTCGTTTAGAGGACACCCGAAATATATATATTATCTATACTATTATGATTATTATATTATCTATATTACCATAATATTATCTATATTACTATAATATTAACATGACATTGGAGACATGTCATTGGAGTTCTCTGCTTGTGTTTCTGTGTCTCACCCTAAAAGCTGTGTCTGGACAGATGAAAGTGAATACAGGCAGGTCTATATCAGCAGGAATCAATCTATCTGTCATCCAGAAACGGAAAACGAAGTATTAATGCATATACAACTCATAAATTAAGCACCTAAGGAAGTGCATCAGGAGAGGAAAGAGTGTGGTTTGTCAAGCCCTCTCACCTGGATGAAGCAAACTAATGGCACGTTTTCACTGCCACGTTGAGAGCACAATCTTTTTAGTTCATTCATATTGAAGTTCAGCTTAAACGGTCACGCAGTGTATCATGGGATTGAAAGTGGCCGACATAAGAACATTTCACACACCCCAGAGCAGTGGCATTGAAGTGTTGCTAGCACCACTGTGGGATAATTTGTTGCTTTAGTGTAAACACACGGTAAGAATCACAGTGTTTCAGAAACATGGAGTATTTATAAGAAAAAGTCTCTGCCGCATACATAAGCTGCCTTTGCACTGCACACGACATTTGGACACGACTGCCAAATGAATACTGGAAACTCATCATAGACTGCTAAAAATTTAGCAGGGAATGTGGAGACAAGATTGAAAATAATAATATTTTTTATTACTCATTTATGAGTGGAATGTTATTTTAAAATATAGACTTTTTTAAAATAATGATAATTTCTCATCTCGTGTGCATGGACCTGCTTGGACAACACTGGTGTACATCACATCCAGTTGGCCGGTCGCATACTGCCTAGTCGCTGGGTTTCAAATATTTTAGCGGATCAAATCTGAATTTTCCGCATACTGAGATGATCAGAACTCGACGCAGCTCCCGGACTACTCTCCATTGGAAATGAATGACTTCTGTTGTTTGTCATTTGTCGTGTGCAGTGGAAAAGCGACTATAGAGAAGAGAGTGTGTTCTACAGGTGGTTTGTGAAGCCCACTCACTTGTGTGGAGCACTCTCAGAGTTGCAGAATTGGAGCGATGATATGAAAGCGTCTGGTGCATTTTGAATTTCAGTGATGCTGATGACTTTCTAAATTCCAGATGGCTTAAATGTTGTTCTAAAAATATTTGTGTGTTGGAATGCTCAGATAAGACGAAGTAAAATTAGAGCAGCCTTCTGTCTGTGATGTTTTGAATTCTTGCTTGATTTCATTTTTTCTCTTATGTTTTTTCTCTTTTTTGCTCTGACTCACTTGCTAAACTAAACATCCAGTAGGAGTGATTTCTCCTTGACTGCCCTAACAAGTAGAATATGCACACACACAGGCAAGGGCAAGATTACAGTCCCATCAGTAGAATTTTCATTCTTGGTAAAATCAAAAGCACTTGTGTAAGGAGATCTGGTCAGATGGGCACTTCAATACAAGAACTTTACCATCATCAGCCTTCTACTATCCTGACCTTCTTTGCATACGGGTTAAAGTTAAACTTTTAAATGGTAAAATTTTTTAAAAATGTAAAGTTTATGAGGTCAGAAAAACTAGATGCATTTTTTAAATCTGTAAAAATGTGACCAAAGTGACCAAGTCTGTATACTTTCATTAGATTTAAGCTTGTAGTGTTTTTTTTTTTTTAGATTTAAGATAGGAAACAACTGGCTGAAATTGGCTAGCAACAGCACCTAACACCCTAGCAACCACTTAAAGAACTCAATTCACCTTTTCACTATTTCAGTCAAATGACTAGAGGTCATTAATGTCCAGTGGAGAGTATCAGATGTTCTGAAGTTCTACTACCATTCCTCTTGGTTAAACAGGTGACCACGGTGCTAGCAACAACTACACAATAGAATAGAGAGCATAAATGCCTGTTCACCTTTTTAGAAGTTCTGTTTCTGAAGAATTTTTGCATGAGGGTTTAAAAAAAACAAATTATAAGGCATGAGCAAAATCAGCCATATACAAGGAGAATCACAGCATTGTGGGTGATGCAGTTTCTGCCCAATTTTAAAAATAAGAATCATTGCAAAGAGATGCATTCAACAAAAGCATATAATCAGGCCCTGTCCTAAATTGTGGTCTTAAATTGCGCATTTTAAGTATACCACTTCGTAGGGTGTCTTGTTTATTATTTTAATGCTCTGAAGTGAGCTCATCTGCACCAACTTTGCACCATTTATGTGTTTTTCGGCAAAGCCTGCACTGCAGAAGGCTCCACACTCACAACCCTTACAAAACCAGAAGTCCTTGCAAAAAACAATCAGACAACAGACGAGAGAAGTTTACAAAACTGATGTTGGAGAAGAATGTATTTACTGTTGTCAAATGTATTAACTTTGGTACCAGCCGATTCCGAAATGTTAAAAATGTAAATAAATTTAAACACTTCCCGCTAACATTTGAGTGTTTGAGCCAATGGGATTGTGATTGACTCTGAAGGTCACCACTTTTCACCAACCGCAAATACACAGACATTAGAGTGTTTGAAAGCAGTGTCTATCAGCTGATATGTTTGAGCTGATATATTTAAGTGATCCACAGATGGATCAGCTGATAGACGCAACTTTCAAACACTTCAATGTCTGTTTATCTGTGTTTGTGCTTGGTGAAGAGTGGTAAATATTAAATTAGGAATCAAGTAAAACATTCATTCATAACCACAGAAAACACACTTCAACAGACAGCGTAATGCTGGTACAGTGACATGAACACAAAATAGCAAACTGCCATCCAGAATCAAGCTGCTCACAGTCACTACACATCTACACAGATAGTGTTCATCAAAACACAGAGATTAGCACAGATCTAACTCGTCAAGTTTGTTTACAGCACGAAATGAGTTTGAACCATACTAATAAAGGCTATCTCTGAGATGATTTCTCTATAGTACAATACATAAAGTTCCTTTTTGTTTTTCGTCAGCTGTATTCAAAGGACAGCTAGCCTTTTCTGTCCTTTCTGTTTTAGAAATAACATCTATAACATGCTAACATGAAATATGAAAATGTAACGAATGTAACACTTGACTGGAATGTGTGCACTTGACTGGAACCCATTAAGGTCAGGAGTGACACATTTCACTGCTGAAATTTCCACCTCCAGCTGTTTCTGGAGCACTGCATTATAATTCACATACAGTAAGATAGCTCTGCACTTTTCACTCATCTCGCTGAAGCAGAACTAGCTGTTATCTGTGATGTTAAATGATGCATCTTGCTAAATTTTGTCAGATTCTAGTGTGTTCTAGATGTTATTATGAAGTAGGATTATTAGGATTATTAGGATTATTATGAATCTCAAATATGTTCACACGAACACACTCCATTGGTTACGACATCATCATGTCTCGTAGGCCTGTCACAATAATTATCACACTACACATGGACATGATCTCAATCGTTTTTTTGGTTATTCAATATATATCGCCCATACATAAAAAAACAATTCTAGCAACATTTTAGCTGATTGTGGAACATCTCTATCTCTATGAGAAGTGTCAATATGATTAAAGAGCCACAATAGTATTTACTATAAAATACTATAGTATATTTTCATGTGGCTGTCTGACAACTGAAAACAGATCTTGTACCACATATTGCAGTTACTTTTTTACCTTGCACTTTTTTTGTTCACATTTCTTAATATTTATTTAGGATATCAGTGTTCACATTCTGATCCTAGTGCCTAATTATTAAATTGTTAAAATGACTATAATTTAATTATTATATCATTTATATATAGGCATTATATAATGAATGGCTTAAAATGGTCTTAAAATGACAGTAATATTGTTCATCGCAAAACACTTTGGTGCAATATATCTTACATTAAAAATAGTTATCGTGACAGGCCTAAATGTCTCGAGCCACTTGGCTTACCAAATGCGAAAGGAGGTTTTTGCATTTGAATGTGAACTTTTTTTTGACAACATGTGGACTTTTTTGACAACATGTCCATCATTATAGTAATAGATGCCTTTGACATGATATTTTACATTTGATTGTTTAATTTTAATACTTGAATTAGCATGATTAATCGGAAAAACAAAATCTCTATTCGACGCTACACAAGATCTTAATTCTGCTTTTCTATGATTCAGTCAATTGAATATTTTCAAGTTCAGGAGAAAGCGTAAATGCGTTCGCAGAAGTTTTCACATTGTTTTATGTACATTGCTCAGCAACATGCACTCCTCCAAATGGTGTTTAAAGTATCACATACTGTACAATATGTCGTTATTGTCATTTCGCAGCCTCAAAAATCACGCATGAGCTGAACCACTGTTTGTTTACTACTTAGAGAATATGCGAGTGTCTGCCAATGATGTCTACTTGAGTGAACAGAACCTGCATAGGCTGTGAATAACAAGTAATAAAGTAGTAAAGAATGTTTAGTTTGTTGCACAGAGCGATTGTTTGAGAGCCGTGCGGGAAGTATGATTTGCATGTATGTTTTTTTCCTTAAAGGGACGGCAGCCATGACATGAACCACACTCGGCAGTAAAAGTGAAACTGGCGCCCTCATCATTTAAACAATCATATCGCATCTTAGAGTTATGATTACGACAAGCAGTTGATATGTTTTTTCTTTCATAGCAAACACAAAGTGTTGTGCATGAAAATAAATGTTTACTGGGTCAGTATAACTACTCTAGCCTGTATAACGCTGAATATAATGCAGGAGGGAATCTGATAATGACAAAAGTGAAAAAATGGTCTTAATAATGTTGTCAATGACAGATTGCAAACATATGTCTCAAACATAATAATTCAACTTTAGAATTATGAATAGTTGTATTCTGATGTCTTTCCCAGGGATGGGTTGCGGCTGGAAGGGCATCCACTGCGTAAAAATTTGCTGGATAAGTTGGCGGTTGATTCCGCTGTGGCAACCCCGGATTAATAAAGGGACTAAGCCGACAAGAAAATGAATGAATGAATGAATGTATTCTGATGTCATCACTTTACTGGGAATAAAAAACAAGGACAAATTTAAAGTCTCTTCAAGTCCACCATTCCAAGTGTATAAAATAATTTAGCATTTTATCCATCAGTAGACCAACACATAGGCCTAATATTATTATTGTTGTTTTGCCATATGTTTAAGAATAACTTTTAGTAATAATAGCCTACTCATAGTAACTTTTATTTTATTATAGAATTGTGAGAAAATCGTGATCTTGAATTTAAGCAAAAAATAAGTAAAACAATTTGATTCTCATTTTAGTCATAATTAAAATGAGTCAAAAAGCACTGTTTATTTTATTTTTGTAATTTATTATAATTTATGCAGATGTACTGCATAGAAAAAAGACGATCATCTCAGTTGATCTAAATTCGCATCATCTGGTGTAATTGTATTCATATGGCAATGTACAGTATATATCACAGCTAAACAAAATATCGCAATGTCATATTTTTCCAATAACGTTCAGCCCTACCCTAAGGTCTACACTACAAGACCTCATCAAAGGATGAAATCATAGGAAGTCCACAAACCCAGAGTGTACCATACGCCACAGCCATATCACTCTGCAGCCCAAGACTGTTTGCTTACTGAAGCTAAGCAGGGCAACCTGGTCAACCTAAGGGCGTACTCACACTATGCTATCCGAACTATGCCCAGGCCCATTTCCCGGATCGTTTGAGAAGTGTGAGTGCTCTGAGTCAGGCTCAGGCATGGTTCAGTTGGCCAGCCCTGGCCTGGTTGGAAGAGGTGTGCCTTGGACGGTTCACTTGGGCTTTGGCGCAGTACGCTTGTTGTGTGAGTGCAAACCGCAGCTGAACCCAAAACTGAAGAGGAGACGTGACTTTTGGTGTTTATTAATCATTCTTACTGTTTAATGAACTCAAACTGTCATAGATTATTAAAGGTGCAAACCCCTCACTGCACGACAGCTGCACCTTTAGCAAACCTCCAAATTTCTGCAGCACGAGGACTTTATGATTGTTTATGAGCGTCAAAAGTGGCTGATCTGTTCGGTGAAATATTTGACTGTGTGTCACTGCATATCAAACCACTAAAACGATATTGACCTTATTCTTCAATGAGGAAGTGTGCTCATTTTTGCGATTTGTTTTAGAACTTCCGATTCAGTTGCCTATTGGAAAAATGACTAGGAATAATAAACAGCAGAAAACAGTCAAACTTCTCGCTCTACAAACAAGTGTGTTCATGACTATACAGACAAAATAGAATCATATGAGAAAAAAAATATCAGTTTGCAATTTCAAGCACCAAAACGAGCTGTTTTTAACATCTAAAAATGAATGGAAGTGAATAAGACCGGAAGTCTCGAGCCAAAAAGATTCAGATGGCTGCGTCCACTCATACGTGGAGAATAAGGTCAATAATGATATAAAGAAATGTCCACTGTGCTAAGCGAGAGCGCTTCTCTTAAACTGAACAGCGCATCATCGATGATGTAAGTGTGCTCAGGCCCGAATGTAATGTGAGTGCGGGCCGTCGAGGGAGAGGGGAGGGGGGACAAGCTTCGGCCTGGTTCAAGGCAACTGTACATAGTGTGAGTACGCCCTAAGTTGCTGTTGGAAGCGGTGTTAGTAAGGCCAGCAGGGGCACTCAACCTGTGGTCTGTGTGAGTCCTAATGCCCCAGTAAAGTGAAGAGGACACTGTACTGTCAGTGAGCGCCATCTTTCAGATGAGACGTTAAACCGAGGTCCCGACTCTCTGTGGTCATTAAAAATTCCATGGCACTTCCCACAATCCCATAGGGGTGTAACCCCCATGGTGTCCTGGCCAAATTCCCTCTATCGGCTCTTACCCATCATGGCCTTCCAGTCATCAACCGAGTTGGCTCTATAACTGCTTCTCCTCTCCATCAATAGCTAGTGTGTGGTAAACACACTGGCGTCATTGTCCTGTGGCTGCCGTTGCATCATCAAGGTGAATGCTGCACACTGGTGGGGGTGTGGACAGACCCCCCCTTATTATTGTGAAGTACTTTGAGTCTATAGCCACACACGATAAATGCGCTATATAATGTAAATGCACATTTCATTTGGGACAGGAACTGATATGTTTAACACCTTTCCAGAACACTGCATCTACTGTACTGTATGGCCGATTATTAAGAGCACGGTACAAATCCCTATCAGCTTTTTAGACCGCATTGAGGCAGAGTGATTTGCATAGGAAAGCACCACTCAACATGGTTTTCAGATATCTTCTTTCCGTGTGCATCTGTTCATTATGCATATCATGGCTTTGAGTTTGATGTCATGAGTCCTTTTGTTTTGCCGTTGATGACCTTGTTGGCATTCACTTGCAGCAGTCTAAAACATTTTGTTTACAGTCACATGATTTGCATTAAACAAAACACAATTACAATTCTGTCGAACAACATTTGCATACTTGTCAGCAGGGATGTCGTTTAATCTTAACCCCGTGTGCGTGTGTCTTCCAGAGCTGTGGGGTAATTGTAGGGTACAATGGATGATGGGAAGCCTGTGTGGGCGCCCCACCCAACCGACGGGTTCCAACTGGGCATGATAGTGGACATCGGTGCGGATGCGTTGACCATCGAGCCTCTTCATCAGAGAGGAAAGGTAAGGCATCAACAATTAACCAAGCAGATGGCATCCATTGATTTTACACTACGTTATCATATCACGAATGTTCATACGCAGGAAAGTCTTGTTGCTAAGCACTGGTGATGCTGGAAGTCTCTACTGAGCCCAAGCTATCATACAATCAGCTTTTCTGCTGACGTGCTGGGTTTTTCCCACCACACGCATGGGTAGCTTCATGATGTGTATAACAGGCCTCAAGGTATCTGAGCAATGGGTAAAATGTGAGAACATGTGTATGTCGAATAGTGCTGTGCCATGTAAGGGTGTCACTTGCAGGGGCTTTGAATAAGTTATGAGCTCTACCTGCTGCAGGTGTGCGGATCACGTTACTCTGAGGGTAGGTTCATTAGAGAAAAAAGCCACCTGTGTCTCAGCTACTGCTTACAGTACATGCTCCCTTAGAGACAGCAGGCCATATTTCTGAACATTTTCCAGAATGACCTGGTAAAGATAGTCCCTAATGGAAACTTGATGATGAAAGATGGTATCTTTTCTCTTGAAATCTTGCAAAGTGTATTTAAGGGATTGGTATTATCTTTAGGAACTAATTCTTACATCCATTTCTTATGAATATAATATTTCATTATACAAATGTCTGTGTCATAGATACAGTGACATTATTGGCTGCTGCAATCAAACCAAAACACATTCCACATGTGATTGTTGTCTCAAATGTACACAAAATGTTCACAATATACATGTTAAACTAACAAAAGATCCAATTTAAGCAGATTTTATGCATCTGTGAGGTGTCGAATACGATTCACTTTCCCAAATTATGAGCTATAAACAGATTGAGCTGTTGCATTGGCTTACCTTGAAGCTAATGCTTGTCCTGTTTTCAAAATAAAAGTCCCACATACTGTACATAGGAAATGAAACAAGCCGTGTTAAACTTGGAACATAAGGGGGGAGAAATATGAAGGGGTATATGCAAAATATGCAGAAGGACTTTTAATTTTTCAGTAACCTGGGTCAAACGTTTCTGGTGAACTCCATGCCGTCACAAAATCGGAGTCTGTTTTCCCTAAAAATTAACAATCTTCACTGCCTGATTGATATACAATATAAAAGTGGGTCTCAGATTGTACAAGAAACACTGCATTAAATGACATTTTCCAGCACCATGTCTTTAAAATTCGAAGATTTATTTTACCCCTGTATATTCAGTGGAGCTTCTGCGCTAGCCTGGTAATTCTGATAGCCCTGTAAGTGTAAACGGCTTTTCATCTTGTTTTCCGCTTGAACAACTAAATGAATGCTGAAGTCTAGTTAACTGATTATATTTTAATTACACTACAACATCGATGCTGTGAAAGGAACTGTATAAAATTGAAAAAAGTCGCATAAACCGTTCACTGGAAGTTTATCGGTATGGGAATAAACATTAGCTGTGCATATACACTATTGTTGCAAATTTTGTATCCAATCAGACACTGCGTGCATATTAATAATCTTATGTGGAACCTCAAAGTTTATTTTTTGATTGGATCCACCGGTTTTTACTGGGATTTTAGACTGGGATTTACATGAGAATGGGCAAACTGGTGTTTGAGACTGATGCTAGTTCATTTCCATGTACTCAACTCTTATTATTCAGGTGTGCCGAGGTATATATTTTCACTCTATGTCAACTTTAATTAAATATTGGTTAAAAGGACAGTTCACATAATCAATATTTGCTGTTTATTTACTCACCCTCAGGCCATCCAAGATTTAGGCGACGTTTTTCTCCAGGGAAATCATTAAAGAAGCTTTTTTTTTGGGCTGAAACCGTGGTACCGTGGTGATTTCATAAATGTCAATGGCTACACTAGGGCTGCACAATATATCATTTCAGCATCAATATCGCAATGTGCACATCTGCAGTAGTCACATCGCAAGATATGCCATTTTGAGTCTGAATTATAGTTGACCAGGAGCTACAGAATTGTATTTAATTACTGTATTTATACTGAATCTATATAATTTATGAAAAAAAAAGTTTTTTTTCTCGCCTTAAAAATTGTCTTTTTTTTTGTCAAAATATCTACGTTTTAAAGTGAAAACAAGATTATTTTAGGTACCCCACTGGCAGATAATTCTTTGTTTTTTCAGAAAAAAAAATTCACTTATTTCTTCTAAAGTATTTTCAGATATGTGGACTAGAAACGAGACAAAGCAAAGTAAGAAAAGTACAGTGCTTTGTCTTGTGATTATTCAATTTCTCCCCTGTAAGACTACCAAAAAGTGCTGTTCAAAACCATGTTGTGAAACTGTATTCATATCGCAATATTTATCTCAGAAAAATAAAATATTGCAATAGCAAAATTTTCCAATGTTGTGCAGCCCTAGGCTAAAATTTTTATTATAGGTTCTAGCATCCAGGATAAACACAAGTACCATTTTTTTAGCAAAACAATGTGTGCTTCCTTCTGACTTGCTTGTTGAAAAAAAAAATGCCAAGGAATGTGATGATGTGACAAAAGCATTTGCTGAGGCTGTGGATTAGAGGTAAAAATGCGAGTAATGTTCAGCTTCTTTCACAGACTGATTACTTCACTTGTTAAGACCACCGTAAGGCCCAAATTGTTTTAGTTAACCTTAATTGTTTTTTTACAAATTTATGTTGATTAAACATAAAACAATTAAGTTATTCACCCAAAACACTCAAGAATTGTGTTGATTCAGTTCATTATAAATAAGTAGTTTGAACAAGCAGCAAAAATATTTCTTGAGTGTATGTCATGTGTATGTGTGATGATAATGGATTTTTTTTGAATGAACACTGCAGTGTTCCATAAAAATCGCAAATTGACATCATTAATGGAAACCCACCGTTCCCACATGCGTGTTTGCTTCTCGTCATGCGTGACGTCAGATAAACAGCCGTCAGTGACAGAGCCATGCCATTTGCAGTACACACACACACAAGCGTTTACTGACACCATGCAGCCGTGGTGATTATAGTGGTTAAGAATTTCATAGTGATTTTACTCTTTATTACAAACATGCTCTGTTTTAAAAACATTTTAAAGTTATAAAAATGATAAAAATTACAGAGAGTTGTGACAAATATTTTAATCCCAGTTTATTTGCAAAAACTGTTCTATGGACATGTGTATACCTGTGTTTATAGAAACATGACGCCTGTCAATAAATTCTGTGGGCGGGGAGAACCGCACTCCTACGTCACGTTGCGGTGGACCTCAAAATCACTGGGATTTGGGTCAGGAAATTTTTTAATTGTTGTGTTTCTATCACTCCACTATGACAGTGGACACACTAAACCTACACACAGTTCTGTCCAAACAGCTTACAAAAGTTGAGTTTCATCATAGGTGCCCTTTAAAACACTGTTTAATCAAGCTATAATTAGAATACCATATTGTTCAATCTTTTATTAATTATTTTGAATTATAATTTGTGAATTATTCCTTTTTTTAATCATTGTTATTTATTAATTTTGCTGAATATTTTATTTTAATTTATTTCATTAAATTAATTTCTTTTTAAATTCGAAATGGAATTTTTAAAACCTTATGATACCAACACAAATTCCTCATTTAAAAGAGAAATTGGCCAACTGTTATACAGCGGTAAACAACATAAGAGAAGTACCCACTTGAAAGTATCAAGGTTGTGTGTGTGTTTTTAGGTCACCGATGTAGATGGTATCAGTGTTATTGGGCCAGGCAATAACTTTCCAGAGTGGTCCTAATGTAAATGGCTGGCATAAAAGTGAGGGGAGTGGAATAATGTCATGCAGGAAAGTCAGCAGGGATGAGATGGGTTTTCTGGGAAAGGTCAGACTGTCTCATCTCGCTCTGAATATCGCACAGCGTGATGGGCAGTTTTGCTTGTCTTATAATGTGTCACGTAATGGATTTCGCAGCTTATGTTCTTACCTTTCACATTAACATGCCTTTACCGTTTCTTCTACGCATTACGGCCGCCATTAGACGCGATAAATCACGGCTGACCTAGCGCCGCTCTTCGGTGTCATTTGCAAGTCGTAATGTATGAAGACCTTGAGCGTTTATAGCTTTACACCTCGCTGAAAGTAACCAGACAGACTCGGAAATGAGAGAACAAACGGCTGCCATCATCTGCTTGTTTTTTGTCCCATTAATCTTCGCTGTGGTTTTAAACGATGTGCACTTTTTGTAATACAGATAAATAGTGAAATGGGTCAATGTAGGCAGTTATTGTTAGGCTGAGCTTTTTAGAGTGCCTGATGCTTATTTTGACTTTGCAGACGTTCCTGGCTCCCATCAGTCAAGTGTTTCCCGCTGAGGATGATGTCAACAAACATGTTGAAGACAACTGTAAGTATTAAGCTTAGAGTTGCATCGAAACATATTTTAATAGAACATGTATTTTTACATGATGTTAACGTTTTATATATATATATAATGATATATACAGTAATTATATAACGTTTTTATTCATGATATGTTTTAAGGGGAAACATTTTAAAGAGGAATTTTAGAATATGCATCATTAATCAAACTAAAAGGTTGTATATTACTCAGTGTTATATTTGCATGTTGTTTTTACAATGAAAGTTTGTTAAGAAACCAATATGATTGGATGTTATATGTTGTGTATTTAGTATAGGCTTTGCCATTATTATAGCCAATGCTGCGGATATGGAATTAAAACATAAATAAATAAGTAAATATTAGGATTCCATCAGTCATTTGTAGGATGGTAAATACTTAAAGATGTGTTTGGCTTGCAGGTTCTCTTATGTATTTGAATGAGGCCACTCTTCTGAACAACATCCGCATCCGTTACAGCAAAGACATGATCTATGTAAGTCAAATACCTGTTTAAATGTCTTGTTTTTCATTTTTTTGTTGTCTCTCTTAATATTGTAAAATGACAGTACAGTTAGTACAGTTAGTCCAATGGAAAACTTAAACAGCAGTGTTTTCCACAGACTCCCATTTCCCATGGGAGAACATGTGCATTTATTTAAAGGGGTGGTGTTTTTAAGAGTGTGTTTTTAAGGCTTGGTTGCGTTTATAAGATGTAAAGTAATGTGTGCTCGTACTTGTAAAAAAACAAAAAAAATCACATTATTTTTTCATATATCTTACTTCGATTATATACAGCTACTTAGCTAACATGAAAACGACAATCATATTTCCCAGTTCCTCCGAAAGCCCGCCTTCAAGAGGCTCTGATTGGTCAGCTAACATATTGTGCTATGATTCACTGATTGGCTCGTCGTCACCAGGAAGCATGTTGTCCAGTTACGCCTCTACTAGCACATGCTGTGCCTCTGTTGGAGGGCTGGGCGATTAATCAAAGAATAATCGAAATCGTCATTCAGAACCTATAATCGATCTAATTTTTCCAGGTAAATTTTATCGACTTTTTTCATTACTATTTGTGGAGTCACGTTACCCCGGTGTGTTAAGGCTGATTTATTCAGATTTATATTGAGAGCATGCGTATGATCCAGTGCAGCCTTCGTACGGTTGCATACGCCCCCACCTCTCAAAAATGTAACTATACCTTGCGAAGATGCGTAGCGCAAGCTCTGTTTGGTCGGTTTGGTTGCGTTGACATGTGGGCGGTGCGGAGAGCAGTGGGACTGCAGAGAGCTAGTTGGAGCGAGTGTTTGCAAGTGTGGGGTCCCGTGGAGGAGCTGTTTTGTGTTTATCTTATGACTAAAGTTGTTGCACGTTCACTAGCTCTCGCCTCTGAATGAGCAAGTTTGGGCTATGTGTACTTTAAGGTAGCGTTCAGAAAAAGTGAAGAAACTCAACACAGAGGAACATAAAAACCCACTGCCAGCTAGTATTTCAGGAGTGTAGAGCAACACAAACAACACGCTGGAGTATATCAATGCACGGCTACGCGCTAGGCAAGCACCGTGGGTCACGAGGATCACTCGATGCAGATGTATAAATCAGCCTTTAAAGTCTAAGACCCATTCTTAAAGCTTACTTTTTGCTTGCTGTGCCAGAGATGCCTTGAGACGGCATATTTTCCATTACATTCAAATAATTATTTACATTAAATATTTGTTTACAGAAGATGCAAGAAATTCACTGTTTAAAATATTATTTACAGGATATGCAAGAGATATTTTATTTAAGAGAGATAGATGCTTATTTTCTTCTTTTAATATGAAAAACACTGAAAATTATTTATTTTGTACGAAAAAGTGCAGGTTATTTATTTTCACTTTTTTATAAGAAAAAAAGTGACTTGGTTTTAGGCAATGTGTGTGTTATTGTCAGTTGTTTAACGTTGATGATCAATAAATAATCACAGATAGTAGATAGTGTGTGTTTCCTTCAATTATTTTAAAATCAAGTAATGCACCCTTCATTCAAAAATCTCTGACATGTAATATGTGGGCGTATTTACTGTACAAAACCTGTCAGTGACCTATGAAGGCAAAAAATATAAAATAATAATCATCGTTATCGAGTTAAAATGTTTAATTAATCGAGATTTTGATTTTAGGCCAACTGTTAGCCATGCCAGTTTGAGCCTGAATTAGACAAAAAATGAAGAAGACAGCCGAACCTCATGCCTGCTCTCTAAAATAAAATCTGACATGTGTCTTTCATATATATTCGGGTCATAGGCAGGTGTAAGTAATATAAAAACATTCACATATCTTTTGCAAGTTCATTATTTTTGCAATTTATTTATTATATTATTTATACTTAAAGGTTGTGGTTAATCATCCACAGCTTCGTTAATTATGATTGGAACTGTACTTTCTTTGACGAATCCAGCACTGAACTGGGAGAGATTCTGGAAGTTCTCCTTTGTCAAATGCTAGCTATTTTTATAATTATCTGGAATATAATTAAAATGAAATTCTAAGCACTTTTCTCTTTGTGTCGTGCCCTTTGGAAGCCCAGATACAGAAACAGAACAAGCTCTGTGGAAATAGCAGCGTTTAGATAGCATTTTAGCTTTCTCTGCTATAACATTACAGCACCTCTGGCCATGCCTCTTCAATGCCTGGGGCATATGCACATGGTGAATGCACGTAACCTGAAGCGTTTGTGATCTCAATAACCCGGATGTATTTTTTTTGTAGTGCCCAAACTTCACTGTAGGCTTTGCTAAGCTACCTTTGTAAAAGCCAATGTCTCCCTTTACATTGAGCTTTGAGCATATTACATTCAGAAATGTTGTTTTTGTCCACACAGCTACGTTACCTCTGAACTAAAGTAAAAAAAAAATTGGAGTGGACCACCCCTTTAAGTTGAATTTAGCATTAAAGTAACATCGCAGACTGGCTGATTGTAAATGTAAATTTCCAACAGAAGGCGCTTATGGAGCATCAGAAATAGAGGTTTCCACGGTAATGGCTGTAAACAAAGCAGCACAGAGCTCTCAGATATGAAATTTGATTAGTTATCATACACTGTAAAACCTAGTGCTGTGTTCACACCAGATGTGGCAAGCGTGGATAAATCTTGCTATTCGCAAGTAAAATAGACGCTTGAACATTTTGAGTTTACTCGCTTCATTCGCGCAGCAAATCTGCTTCATTCACCCATCAAATTCACTTCACAACAGACGCGGATTTATGTGATGGGCTGGGCTTCTGTCTGCCCGGTAACTCTAGCTTCATTGCTAAATGACTAACATGGATTTTATTGAGAGAGTAGCTGTGTTTATGTGCTTTATGAAGGCTGAAAAACAGCGTCGAATCATTTGGAGCTGTGTCTGAGTCCACTAGATGCTTTCAGAGTTGCATCCAGCTCTATGAGTTCATAAATTCCTCCAGAAACTTAAAATGGATGATGGAAGCTTTCAGCAGTGCTTCTGACTGAGCCGAGCCCAGTTTGAAGAACTGTTGTCGTGTGTGGGCAGGAGGTTTTTTTCCCGGGACACCAACAACAAGCGCTACGTCATAATCACGCCCCCACAAGAGCAAGTTCCTGTTTGGTTAACGCGGCACGGATGTCTGCTGAAGTTCAGATTTTCAAATCAGTCGCATAAAACGCTTAACTCGCGTCGCTTCAGTCGTCATTTGCTCTGCCTCATTTGCACTTATCGTGCCGCAGGATGTCTATTCGCGTCTTTCCATTGACTTAACATGAAAATCACTCACTCTTGACTCTTCCTCCGCGTCTGGTGCGAACGCAGCATAACAGTGAAAATCACTAATTGAAATCAGTTAGTTTATCTTATTGTTTAAATAAATTTACTTTGACTTAATGAAAAACAGCTATGGTAACTCAAAACGGATTATATTAAGTAGAACTAAAATCAAATGAGTTATTAAAGAATTTCTCATTTTTTGGCGTTAACTCTAGAAGCAATACCTAACCAATTGAGTAGCTACTGTATGTATATACTGTAGTTGTTTGAACCTAAGTTAACTTATCAGGTTTTACATTGTAGAAAAGACTAAATGAAGACAATAGACAATTGAAACCTTTCTGAATACTTCTTTTCAATGATACATTCATATTAAAGCACTTAGCACATTTTGATTTTGAAACATGATGTGCTTGCGTTTATTCAATAAAGTCAAAACCTTTTGGAAAACCAATTTGTGTTTGATATTATATGGTGTGCAGCCACAAATAATTCAATGTATGGGAAATGCCATGAAAACTGTTAAACTGAAATAATTTCAATGTGGGTTAATGTACTTTTTTTAGGTTAAAAGGGTCCATTGCCAATAGTTACTTCTTAAACAAAGCAGCAATCTGTTTGTCTGCACGGCAAATTTGCATGATCAGGAAAAAGATCAGCCTGGGGATCTTTTGCCTCTCACACAAAAGCCCAATTGCACAGATTCTCTGTCAAATTATTGGATTGTGCATGCAAAATATTGTTGAAAAATATATATATGTGACTGTTTTTGTGCTACTTTAAAAAAAACAGCTCACCCAGAAATAAAAATTTGTTATCACACATTTTTCTCAAAATGCCAGAAGCCATTGACTTTTACAGTACTTGACAATTTATAAATCACAGAGGACCACAGTTTCAGCTACTAATCTTCGTTAATGTTATACTGAAGATAAAATGTTTCCTGTGTCTTAGACGGCCTAAAGGTTGATTTAATTACCAGCAAATTATCATTTTTGACTGATTATAGCTTCCTTGAAACACTGAAATATTTGTGCAAGATGGCAATAATCTGTTCTAAATAAACATTTCTTGATGAACTTGCTTAACATGATTCAAATCAAAGTGCAACAGTCAGATTCTGAAAGTAAAAAAAATCTGTTTTGTTCTTTGAAAATTAATTTTGTGGCCAGTGAGTGTATTACTGTATACACATAGACATCATCACTTTGGATGGACACTAATACCAATATTACACCAAATAACAGCAGGTTTACTATATTTATATACTGTCCAACCTACACAAAACTTTTTACTGTATTGTAATGCTTTGAAATGATAATCAAGCACTACTATATACACAAATAAACGTAATGTTTTTTTTAAAGCACCAGAGTGTACCTGAATTGACTAATGACCCCTTAATCTTTAAACATGCGCAACAAATTGATCCTTGAATTAATTAAACCCTGTTCTAATAAATCCGAATTTTAAAATTTCAACAGATTTGCCTTTCTTAAATCTCAAACAAACGCATCAGGCATGCGCATATTTAGCTTAACACTCCGCTCAGGGCCAAACAGGGCTTCCCGACTCAATGCTAAAGCCCGCAGATATCTCATTGGCAGGCATGTCTGCAGGTTGGGAGCTGATGGGCATGTTATTGTCGTGCTCCAGCGGCCCTTATTAGCCTCTCATCTGAGAGACTTCGGTCCCGCTGTCAGCGCACGCCCATCAGCCCAGCGCCCGAGCCTGTCAGGAGACTGTCCAGACCCTGCCCTAGTGTGACTGCACGTCTCAGATGACCCAGCTAATCCTGCCCAGACGCTATCAAGTTGCCCAATGCACTTAATTAGTTCCTGTGAGGTAGCCGCACTCTCTGCGTGGTGTGGCTAAACATGAAGCATAAGCTTAGAATGACAGCAGATAACACGTCAAAATCCATGTCAGCTGTTGAAATATGGAACAATGCAATATCGCATGATAATTATAATAAACTCTATAAATGTTCTTTTCATTTCAGACATTTGTGGCTAACATCCTCATAGCTGTGAACCCGTATTTCGACATCCCTAAACTCTACTCTCCAGAGTCCATTAAGAGCTATCAGGGACGCTCTTTGGGGACTCTTCCTCCTCATGTCTATGCTATTGGTGAGTGGACATCTGAACGGCTGTCTAATAGGACACTTGAGGATTCAGTTTTAAGGATCTTACAGTGTTGGCAGGGATTTTGACAAACGTTTGTCTCTCTCTGTCTCAGCGGATAAAGCCTTCAGAGACATGAGGGTTCTGAAGATGAGCCAGTCCATCATTGTGTCTGGTGAATCGGGTGCTGGAAAAACAGAAAACACAAAGTTTGTTCTCAGGTGGGAATACTGTATGTGTCTTCATGGAATAGCAAATACTAAATACTACTACTGTTTAGATGTCTTGCATTTATGATGATGGCTAAATCAAAATAATGAATCAGCAATTGTTTTTTATTGCAAACAAAATGAAACGGTTGGGTTTAAATCATGTTGACATGCACATTATTAATAGTGCAGGGCAAAGATTAATAATATACTTAATAATTTTAGGGATGCACAATATATTGGTGCCCATATCGTTATTGGCCGATAAATGCTCTTTTTAGTGTTGTTGTTACTGGTCCAATGTTAAGCCAACATCTTTAAGCCTATAAATTATGTAATTGTACAGAACTGCCTGCCTCCCGTATGTGTAACCATATTCCTTATCATTGTAGACATGTTTGATAGAGTGTCATTGTATATTTTGGTTTGCCTCAGGAAAAATATTAAATGTGTAAACATCATAGATCTTGTGCTCAATGGTCAGGTGTTGTATCCAAATCTGACTGCGAGGACAAATCTGACTCCGATTAGCGTGCACGCATATCACACTGCACCCATAGACAAAATTTCTAACTCACAGAGGCTTATCATAAACCTTTTATCCATCATTTTTCCCACTATTGAGAGCAAGAACGAACACAGAAGCGTTGTCTGATTGACAAGCAGTATCTACATGTGTTCAAAAGAATCTAAAACGCCAAATGAGATGCATTTTTGCTGCATTTTCTAAAGTAATGCTATCTGTGTTTAGCTTTTCAATTGAACAGTGGCTCAAGTGTCAGAACAACTATCAAAACACTTTTTTAGACTTTACATATTTGTACATATACTGTAACACATTTTATTCCAGAACATTTGAGCTGCTTTCAGTTCTTTCATTTTCATTTTATTTAAATATACTGTATATATATTTAATTTTGTCAATGAAATGCCATTTTGTTATTTAACCAATTATTTTTATGCAACAGTCAAGTAAGCTGCATATTAATTTGATATGCGAAGAAAATGAAATTTATTTTCGGCATGCCGATTTATGTGAAATCGTGAAAATTGGTCTATAAACCGTACACACCCACTGTACATGTGCATTTGTAATTATGTACACACCCACTGTACATATATTTGTAATTGTTTATCTATCTGCACACTTCTGATTAATATCAACCTGTACGTATAATCATTTATTATAAATCTGGGCTCATAACTAAGGCCAGACGGAATCTGCGGACATTTTTTGCTATTTCTGCGGAGTATTTTGTTAAAAATCTGTGGATTTATGGGAATGATTTTGGGAGTGTCTTAACTTAAACCTTAATATATGAAATAAAATGTAATACCTTTTTAACATTTATTTAATGTTTACAATGCAAATCCAATTAGATCCACTTTATTTGGTAAACAAAGCAAGCCTCATAAAAAATATCAACTAAAACACCGAAAATAGTACTTTACAAACTGTACTGTAAATAAATCACATAAATATTTTCATATTAGTTAATAGTATTACTGAAATTAATTTGAAAACTGATTAAATATACATTTACCCACATTTACACAAGTAAATAAACAGAATCAATGATGGGCTAAAAATCTGCGGAAATCTGCGGAATTCTGTGCGCGCAGATTCCGTGTGGCCCTACTCATAACTAATGCAACCTGTATATAATGTTCATAGTACATCCATCTGTAAATATCACCATAGTTTTTCTATAACTGCACCTTATAATTTATACCTGTATTCTGCACCTGCTGCTATTGCACTTCTGGTTAGACCTAAACTACTTTTTTTTTTTTGCTTTGGGTAGGCTATTCAGCTTATAAGATCAGATCAAACTTTTATGAAGGTTTTTTTTTTTTATATAAATTCAGTTGTTTACTGTATAAAAATATTACAACTTGAAGTATTTATATTCATTGGCTATAGTATATCAGTTATCGGCCTCCGAATCTTAAGGGTTACCAGTTATCGATATCGGCAAAAAAAAAA
>CAIGQQ010038941.1:5291627-5308594 GCA_903798035.1 Danio albolineatus | reverse complement strand
ATATATATATATATATATATATATATATAATAACTAAAATATATATACAATAAAATAAATAAAAAATAAATTTGACATCTTTGTTAGTACTAAATCAACATATTAAAGTAATTTCTGAAGGATCATTTGACACTGAAGAGTTTTACTGTCACATGAATAAATTACAATTTAAAATACAGTAGAAAACATTTTTATCAAGTGTTGCATTAAACAATTTAAAATACAATTACAATGTTATTTAAAATTTAAAAAACTACTGTATTAACAGTGTTTTGATCATACAAATAATGCCTCAGTTGAATGAAATTTTAAAAGCACTATAAAACATATGACCAAAAACATTTTATAGAGCCTCTGTTCAGCAAATTATTTTGATGTTTGCTTCGGGCCAGTTTAGCTATTAATATAATCATGTCTTGATACTGTAAGTTTTTATTGATATATATATTTTTTATTTCAGGTATTTGACCACATCTTATGGCACAGGTCAAGATATAGATGAGAGGATTGTTGAAGGTAGGTGTCTAGTACAGTACTGCACTTTTTTGAATATGATGCAAAATGTTTGTTTTTTACAGTACATATATACTGTATCTCTGTTGTGTGCAGCCAACCCCTTGCTTGAAGCTTTTGGAAATGCAAAGACGGTCAGGAACAACAACAGCAGCCGCTTTGGAAAGTTTGTGGAAATTCATTTTAATGAGAAGGTGAATTTAGTTTTTAATACGAGGGCAAGAGTGTGAGTGTACAAGACTTCACATAGTTATTATTAACTATATCTGTTGTGTCTTGTGAACCGTGTCCAGAATGCAGTTGTGGGCGGTTTTGTCTCTCACTATCTGCTGGAGAAGTCTCGGATTTGCATGCAGAGCCAGGAAGAGCGAAACTATCATATATTTTATAGACTGTGCGCAGGGGCGTCAGAGGACATCAGGAACATGCTTCATCTCAACTCCCCCGACAGCTTCCGGGTCAGTTTCCTGTACATTGTGTGTCAGGAAAACCTGGAAATCATTTAACTCTTTTTGTTGTGTTATTGGTGCGTTGAAAGTCAGCTAACAGCCATGACCCAAGCAAACAGCCTTTGTTAGTGCACATGACTGCAGGAACATTTACATTTGTGAGCATGCACAATAAAAATAGTCATACGTGTCTTAAAATATACATATGCTGAATTCTGAATAAATCAGCTTTCAATTAGTCCTGGGCAAAAAATGAATCGTCATTAGTCGCATCCTAAATAAAAGTTTGTTTTGACATAATTTAAGCGTGCGTACTGCCTATATTTATTATGTATATATAAATACACATGCATATATTTGAGAAAATAGTTTTTTATATTTAGATATAAAATATATTTGTATATTTCCCAGTGATGGGTTGCAGCTGGAAGGGCATCTTAAAACATATGCTGGATAAGTTAATAAAGGAAAATGAATGAATAAATACAGTATATGTGTATATTATACAAGTTATTTATACATTTCAATATCTTAGTAACAAGTTTTGTTTCTATATATGTGTGTTTACATATAAAAGAATAAATATATGTAATACACGCATATATTGTGTTAAAACAAACTTTTATTTTGGATGCGATTAATCTTTCCCAACACTACTTTCAATTTATGTTTTTCTTTTTCTTTTTCTTTTTGTTATTTATTTATTTTTGTCAAGATTGGACAATATTTAACTAATATATAACTATTTAAGTATCTGGAATTTGAAGGTTAAAAATAAAAAATAAATAAAAATACTAAGAAAATCAGCTTTAAAGTTATCCGGATCTAATGTTTAGCAGCACATTGATATTTCTAGAGTATGAAGGCTTCATGGAACGTCATCTTCACTTAATATTTCAATGAATTTTAGCATAAAAGAAACATCTATAATTGTGTTAAAACTCATGCAACATGCTTGCATTATATTGAAGATACAATGTTTTGTAGATCTTACTTTCCTTATCAAATAAAAAAGAAAAAAAGAACAACAAATCCATAGTTTAAGATTTGGTTTCTGGTTAATAAATATGTGTGATTTACCACTAGATGGCATGTTTGCATTACAACACTTCAGAATGTACATCTGCTCTTTCTGGTCTCATTGATTTTCTTCTCCTCATTGTGTGTTTGTGTTTCACCCAGTATTTGAATCGCGGCTGCACCCGATACTTTGCAAACAAGGACTCAGATAAACAGATCATGCAAAACAGGAAAAGTCCTGAGGTATGTAAATTCACCTCTGTTCGCGAATCATCCTTTCTGCCCGCTGATTCTCATGCGTGGCGTAACTAAATCAAGCTGCAGAGAATTTCTCCTTTCAAATTTACATTAAAATCCTAAAATGATGTGACAGAAAAATCATAACAACAAATGTTTTTTTATGAAACTTTAACTTATTTTAATAACTTAATTGTAGTTGCACTGCAAACTGTAAAAATTATGCATAAATGCAGTTGATAAGTCTGTGCAGAAACTAATTAATGTAGTGAGTGGAGTGTTGTGCATGAAACCATGTATAATTCTTTTGTTATGCTTTTTATTTAGTATTAGTATTATTGTTTGACAGTCATTTGAATAATTATTTAATTTTAACTAAGAAAAGTGTTTCTGTTCGGCTTATAAACGCAAAGGCCAAGTATTTAGTTTGGCCACTGCTGAAAATATCATGTTTTTTCGAGCTTTTGTATGTGATGTATTTATCAACATCGACTGACTTTATTTCAATTTGGATTTATACGATCATGGAACATATTAAAAGTCAGTTTCATTTTGCATTTTCAAGGTCTTGAAAAGTTTTGTAAAAACAAATAAATCCGTAAAGATTTGGAAAAGGCATGGGAATGTATTTTAAAAATATATTTATACTTGATACAGGTTCTGTATTTCATGATTAGAGTTTTCTTTGCTGTTTATTTACAGTGAATTGTATTTTGGGATGTTCGATGCTCTGTCGACTTTTGATGATGATAAATTCCACTGTGTATTTCATTAAAGTGACTATTACTAAAGTCTTAGTGGTTTGAAACAATATATTGTATAATAAATAATATATAAAGAATTAAGTCTGTAAAACAACTAAAAAATACAATGTTTTTGTATCATAATTTGCAACACTAAAATGTCAATAAAAGTCACCTTTTCCACCCCCAAATATTTCACATCAGAAGTTGGAGCAAAGATCAAGGCCCTGCTGTGTAATTAAAAACAATAAATAACTAACAAATAAAATAAATAAATAAATAAATAAATAAATAAATAAATAAATAAATAAATGATAAAACATGAATCACAAAATACATAAAATTGTTAATTTACTGTTTTTTTTACAGTGTATACAAAGTTTAACTAATGTTTTTTTTTACTCAGTTTGATATAAGTTGAGACGTCTAGAAAAGTTAAGTTGATTCAACAAAAAAAAAAGTTTTAAGGCAGCCAGTTTTTTTTTTCCTTTCTTTTACAGTTCAGTTTTTGTACGTGTAGTCATTTTAAGTCGAGAGGACATGCTGAATGAACAGACCTTGACCGCAGTCGGAATCTCTGAAGTTGCAGGATCACCTCAAATAGAATTAGTTACCCCCCTGGAAATTAGCTCACATCTTTGATGAATTATGTAAAGTGTAATAAATCCCGGCGTTGTTGTGTTTGCACGCTGCCCTCTCTGGAGAACCGAGCCCATCAATTGATGTTATTGTTATCAAGGGCCATTATTATAAATCATGGTTGTGTTGAATCCCTCTGGAGGTGATGAGATATTCATTAGCTGCTGTTTTAGCTGGAGCACTAGTTCATTCACGAGCTCAACACCGTCTGTTTCGCTGCATTGTCAGATCAGGGGCTGAGATTAGTTTCTTAGCCCAAATTCGCAGATGTTACTTGTTTTTTTTTTCTTCCCCCTTTTCTTTTTTGTATCATCCTTGAACAGTTGAATCTCCTAATGACTCTAGGTTGGTGTTAGGATTATTATGATGAAGTCCATTTTTTGATTTAGAATGAACTCAGATTTGTCTTCGCTCAGGCTTTGGTTCAGAACCAATAGTGCTTAAGGAGACAGCAGGCTTTTAAGACTGCATGGTGAGAACTGAACTGATTTGACTGACAGGTGATTCCAGTAAGAGTTAGATTAGCATAAGTATGATAATGCATAAGAATAAAAGAAAGGTTGCATATAAAGTAATATTTTAAGCAATACTTTGAGATTGAATTAGGTTTTAGTGTTTATTTAAAATAGTGTTTTATTATGCAATAATAGTAATTATTAATGGATGTAATAGTACTGTTTAACACATAATGTGTTTATCATGTAATAGTAGCAATTCTTAGTAATTATTATGTAATAGTAATAAAGTAATTATCAGTGTTTAGGGAAAGTTGCTTTTGAAAGTAATGCATTGCAATAACGAGTTACTCCGCAAAAAAGTAACTAGTTGCATTACTTAGTTACTTTTTCATGGTATGTAATGCGTTATGTTACTTTTGAGTTACTTTTGTAACAAATTAATTAAACTAAATTAATTAATTAAACTAAAAAGTAAAAAGTAACTCAAAGATTATTACTTGTTTTTTAAATGTATTGTGTTACTTTACTCGTTACTTAGAAAACGTTATATACGATATAACGTAAAGTTATAAAATTGTAACGTAATGCGGTACTTGTAATGTCTTACTCCCATCACTGGTAATTATTATGTAATTGTAAAGTTCAACACATAATAGTGATTACAATGTTCAATTAATGAATGGAACTAAACTCAATACTGGCTCATTAATAAAATAATTGTTCAACGCTGCCTTTAAAAAAAAGAAAAAACCTTTTCTGGTTAAATTTTAAGTTATTATTCAGAAGTTCTTTGGAGATAATTTTCATCTTTCTGTTGTAAGCTGCTGATTTTCATATTTACAGAAAATAGTAACAATAATCACACATTGGCAGATGTGTTCTACACATATATGTTATTGTTCTTTTATTCATAAATTTAATGTTTTAGCCAGTTGAAAAGTTTGACACATTTATATTCGATATAAAATGTTCTGCTCCTTTAACAGACAACCCTAAATATTTATTTTATGGCTTTTTTTTAAATATGGCTTTTCTACTGTATGTTTAAATATCACACTTTTAACGTTTACCTCAAGCAGTATTTTAAGACTTTCAAAGACTTTTGATTTAAGTTCAAAGACTTAAATACCATGTATTGGCAATATTGTTTTTATTGTTTAAATACGTTTTTATAATGCTTGTTTCATGGTTAAAATGCTTCCCATAAATAAATAAATAAACAAATAAACAAACAAACAAATAAACAAACAAACAAACAAACAAACAAACAAACAAATAAATAAATAAATAAATAAATAAATAAATAAATAAATAAATAAATAAATAAATAAATAAATAAATAAATTTCCTGCTTTTTCAAATTACTTATCTAAAATGAGATGAAACAAGCCAGTTCTTGAGTTTTTTTGGGGACAACTTAATTATTTTATGTTAGATCCACTCAATCATTAATAGTTAACTTAATCGCTTTGTGTTGGGTCACTATTAATTTATTAAGTGGAACCCTGCATTTGTTTTTACAGTATATCTTTGTTTATATGGGTAGTTTTCTAACTGAATATTATGTGTCTTTGCCTTCCCTGATCTCTTTAAAATTCAGGACCATAAGGTGATGTTTTACCGGTTGGCCTCCTTTCTAAATGCTTTTTATGCTTTACATTCTTTGCCTTTCCGGGTTTCTATGCATGAAATTGATCATTATTGTGTGCATGGGTCTGCAAGCTAATATTCATGAGGCTTTCTCTGTGAAATTAGTATTTTTTATTTTTTTGTAAGGGGGGTTTGTTACTGTAGTTCCTTGCATAAACAGCTTTTAAGCTCTAACATTGGTCAGAGTGGTGTGATCTGCTGTGTCATCAGACTGTGACTGACCTAGGGTGTGTTCACACTTTTTACTCTTCATTTAGGCAAAACAAAGTATGGCTGCTCTGTTACTGCTAGGGCTGCACAACATTGGAAAAAACTAATATTGCAATAGTTTGATTTTTCAGAGCTTCATGGTTTTTGAGTCTTAACAGCACTGACTTTTAGAACCCCAATAATCAAATGTAAATTAATATTAGTCTTCATTGTATAAATAATTCAACAATTAATCTTTGTTAAAATGCAAAAAGAAAAGTGCAAAACTGAAAAGTGTTCATAAATGGATATTTTCTTAATTTAAATGAGTAGCAGCTTGGGCCTGGAAACAGTATTTCATACGTCATGACTTAACAAGCGAATTGGACATCAAAATAACATTGTCTTTAGATGCTGGCTAGACTTTGAATTTTGCTCACCTGACGTCATGACACAAAAATAACCTAATATTAACATCTTAGGAAGTCGTGTGCCTGCTGGAAAGTTTTATTAATCCCAAAATGGCATACAGATCAAGTGAAGTGATTATTGAAGACTTTCACATTGCGATATCAATGCTGAAACAATAAATTGTGCAGCTCTTAGTTGCTGTTAATATGAGTAAATGTGAACGCTGCCATTTGAACCTTGCTGCTTACCAAACAGTCTTTTGGTACCGTACTGTTGTGGTATCCCTAAAAACGTTGTATGGTACAGTTTGCTAATTTTGTGCCTGTCTTCTGACAATGGCAACAGAAATAAATGCTTACTGCAATGTACTACTATTCCGAACTGTATCATTCAGTTGAAAATGAGCCATAAATAAATTTTTGTCCATTAGAGTTAGATGTAGTGGAAGTTTTTCCAGCAGATTTTTATTCGTGTCCAACAGAGTAATTTTTGCTGCTGGTTTTAATGTCTTTTTATCTTTCATTTTAAACTCTTCTTGAGTTATCTAATTAGGAAAAATAATAGCATGTTTGTGAACGAGAGCATCGCAAACTATGCATCATAAAAGCTTCTTTTTAAAATGTAAAACATTTTTTTTGGTTTGTATTTTTATGTTTGGTCTTTAAAATGACAGTGAAATAACAGCAAATCAAGATTAAATATGTTTGTTTTTTTATCAAAATAACTTAGTAAAGCAGACTTAAAGTGTGAGCACACCCTTAAAACTACATTTATTTTAATCTTAATGTCATTATTTACTCACCTTTTCCAGTAAACACAAACAGAAGAAGATTGAAGAATATTTTATTCAACTTTAAGTAAAAGAAAAAAGAAGAAAGTTGTTTTGTGTTACTCAAAGAAAAAGTAAAAATGTTTATTAAAAGATTATAATGAACTATTTGAATAGGATTTATAAACAGAAGCTCTGGTGCACTCTTGACCCTGGTGTGTGGTTTGTTTTCTTTTCCTCCTTCCTCTTATCAGAGATCGGACTCAGTATACAGCTTTCCAGTATAGGTTTCTGATCTCTGATTACAGCTGCAGAGCTTGTGTGACGTGTGAATACGGTTGATTGTGGAAATACCGCGTGTCTTGATTGTCCGTTGTGTCTGTAGCATGGGAAAGTAGGTGCTCTGAAGGACCCTTTGCTAGATGACCTGGGAGACTTCAACAGGATGGTGGTGGCCATGAAGAAGATCGGCCTGGATGACACTGAGAAGCTCAATCTCTTCAGAGTGGTGGCCGGCGTTCTTCATCTGGGCAATATCGACTTTGAAGAGACAGGAAGCACCTCTGGTAACCACTGAAATAATTTATGTGTAAAAAAATACGCTTTTTTTTTAAAGGTTTGTGAAATTTAAGTAAAGTTTTGTTAGATGTTAGTATTAGTTTGCTAGTTTTAAGGATATCTCCAAAACAGTGACAACATTCACATTTAAGAAGATATCATTGTGATATAAATATCTAAAGCTTACAGTTTGTCATCTCTGCCTGAATAGATCGACTGTTTTATTTCATGTCAACTCATACATTGGTCAAATCTTGACCAATTAAATGCTCTCTAGTATCTGATATGCCCCGGCCCCTTTAAAATGCTTCTCGTTTACTTTTCATTTGATTCTCTTGCGCTCAACTACCCTCACTGGCAGAGCTGTGATAAAGGGGAGGAGCTACTCTGTGTCCTCTTCATGCTTCATTTGAGATTACCTCAAACATTGATTAAAAAATGCACATTCAAAGCACTTCACAGGACCTTTAATGTGTGATAAAACCCTATTTTTGCATTTTTATAACTGGTTAGATTGCACCACAGTTTTGAAAAATGCTGCAAAAGTGAGCTAGGCAAAGTTATATTTCACACTTTGTTTATTTTCATGACATCTAAAATTTATTTTAATGTGTGCTACAATTCACTATTACACACATGAAAATGAACATACAGCTATGGGGAAAATCAAGATTAAATAAAAAAGAATCTCAGCTTGTCTTGATTTACGAGTAAATGCAGTTTTAGTTTTATTTTATATATTTTTTATTCTATATTTTGCTATAAAAAAACTATAATAACAAAAACTATAGTTTGAAAAAAGCACAATATGGCAGTATTTTTATTAGAAATTTGGAATAAATGTTATCATTTTATTCCATATTTTGAAATGAAACGATAAAAAAAAATAATGTTACTTTGACCAAATCTAGTTTTTTTTTCTTTTAAAAAAGCACAAAATGGCAATATTTTACTATTAGAAATTTGGAAGAAATGTTATAAGACAAAATATTGTCAAATAAATATATACATTATGTTCAGACCAATTCCAAATAAATGCAGTAAATCCAAAGAAAATGACAATTTTACATTGTTGCATATATGATATTCTAAGCTTGCTATACGTTAAACAAATACACAGATACAGTTGAAGGCCAAATTATTAGCACTACCGTAAAATATTTTTTCTTTTTGAAATATTTCTGTTTACTTGAGAAATTTATTTCAACATATTTTTAACAACTAATTTATAATAGCTTTTTTTGTCTTTGCCATGATAACAGTGCATACTGTACTATTTCACTAGTTATTTTGTAAGAAACTAGTATTCAGCTTAAAGTGCTAATTAATGGCTTAACTAGGTTAAGTTAACATAAGTCAACAAGTAAGGTTAATTTGGCAAGTCATTGGACAACAGTGGTTTGTTCTGTAGCCAATAAAAAAAAAACCTTAAGAGGCTAATATTTTCTACATTAAAAATATATTTTCATCAGTTTTTATTGCAGCCAAACTAAAAGAAATAGGACCTTTTAGGAAATACAGTGAAAATTGCTTTACTCTGTGAAACGTCAGTTCAGAAATATTTGAAAACTAAATAAAAATTCACAGGAGGGCTAAGAATTTTCAACTCTATCTTGTGACCACTATGATACTCACTACCTTACAAAAGTCTTGTCATCGATCCCAGTTGTAAGAACGACAAATAACAACTTGACTTCTAGTTGGCCATTTGGAAAAATGGCAGAAGGTAGATTTGTCAGATGAATCATCTGCTGAACTGCATCCTAATCATCACAGAAACTGCAAAAGACCTATTGGAACCCGCATGGACCCAAAATTCTCACAAAAATCAGTCAAGTTTGGTGAAGGAAAAATCATGGTTTGGGGTTACATTCAGCATAGGGGTGTGCAAGAGTTCTGCAGAGTGGATGGCAGCGTCAACAGCCTGAGGTATTAAGACATTTTTGCTGCCCATTACATTACAAACCACAGGAGAGAGCGAATTCTTCAGCATGATAGTACTCCTTGTCATACTTCAAGTGCTTCAGTCTTGGCCAGCCCAGTCACCAGAAATGAGCATTATTGAGCATGTTTGGGGTAAGATGCAGGAGGCATTGAATATGAATCCAACGAATCTTGATGAACTCTGGGAGTCCTGCAAAAACACTTTCTTTGCCATTGAAGATGACTTTATTATTAAGTTATTTGAGTCATTGCAGAGATGTATGGATGCAGTCCTCCAAGTTCATGGGAGTCATACACAATATTATTCTTTTTTCACTGCACCATGACTTTATATTCAGTTCTGTACAGTACATTATTTCTGTTAAATGACAAAACTTTTGTCTAAGCAATGTCAGACCTTACTGTCCTAATTAAATAATTAAAAATCAAGGCATGATCATATTTTGTTTTGGTAAAATAAGCATAATCTAGAGGCTTTTGCCTTTCATTTAAGCCATTTCTGATACCAAATGATCAAACTTGGTTAGGCGACAAGACTTTTGTCAGGTAGTGTACTACACAAATAAATACACAACTGTATATTTTTGACCTTTGCATCAAAATATACATTTTAACATGATATTGCAATTAATATTTTTTAAAACATATATTTCTCTGTTCATGCATGATAATTGGTTATATCAGGGAGCTGCAGTTAATGATGTTTCAGACTATTATACAGTAGGAACAAGGTTTTATGCCACACAGAAACTTTTACAAAGCGAAAACAAAAAGTCAATTGTGATCCATGAGGGTGTCTTTCAGTTTATGCAGTCTTACAGGTTAAAGCGTCTGTCATAGGAAATCGATGTGTGCTGTCATGAACAATTAAGCAAGGCATCTTCTCAGGATAAGGACGTAGAATATTATGAATAGTTATCTAACATTGACATGCCAGTGAATTACTACAGTAATTTGCCACATCACAAAGCAGTTAAATCGATAAATTGATTTTAAACCCAGAAAATGGTGCTAAGCTGCCAGTTTTGTTCTATAGTTAAAAAGAAACAATTTCAGTGAAAACCTCAGAAAATAGACCTTTAAATGTTATCCAACTACTTTTAAAACTATTTCTCTTTCATTTGATGTCCGTACCCAGCATGATGTGACAACTTTTAAGCCTGAAGTAATTTTGTGTTCTGCATAAAGTGATAAAATCGGATCCGATCAGAACATATTTGAAGTTTAATATGTAAACCAGTGGGATTTCACTCCTGTCGCGCAACTAGAAGCCAAACAGAGCAAAAAAAGAGAGAGAAGTTGATAATAAAATAAATAAATTCTTGGGTGTCAGTTGCAATCACGCCGACCAGGACAAAAAAGAAACCGGATTTATCGCCTGTTGCTTCATCATGTCACGCTTGCTTTAGAAGCACTCGAGAGACTTCGGTTTTGCTTTTTTTTACCCTATTTGTTCAGGAAGGAGATTTTCACTGATGTCTGGAGTGTTTTTTATTATTCTTAGTTTTGAGCTCATGCACATGTGCTGATGTTCTCATTAAACTCCCTCAAATTCAAACCTCCTCTAACTCAGAAGACCTCATTAGAGAGCTGCTGAGGGGGAAAAGGGGCTCTTTCTAGTGTTGCCAGACACGCATCCAGATTTGTTTTCCTCTTCTGATGAAGGCATAACACCTTTTTCAAGCTCTGGCCTGCTCCATTTCTTTGCTCACAATGGATCTGCTATCCTGAGACACCTTTCAGCTGGAAAACCTGCAGCCTAATGTTATCGAGGTCTTACATGAAACCTGGAGACTATTACGGATGAGTACATATCTTTGAAAAAGCCCCGAGACAGGCTTGGAGATTGAAGGAGTGCGATGGAGTGCTTTTATAGGTTTATTTTTAGCTTTTACAGTACTGATGAGACAAAGGCATGAGTTTTTTTTCTTCTTTTTAATCTTCTAAGTGGTATATTTGTGGTATATTTCTAAGTGGTTTTATTACTGTATATGAAACTACACTTTTGTTAATGATTTATTTATTATTTTAGTATTTTTTGTTATTAATAATGAAAAAGATTGTAATATTTAAGTTGTTTATAAGTAAAAAGATTATGCTTAACATTGAAAAAGATAAAAGATCATATTGAAAAAACAACAACAACAACATTAGAAGAAAGCAATGTCAGCAAAGACAAAGAAGCTTTTTAAAGGTGTTTGCTTAACCTTTTTTATGGAGAAAAAATAACCTTTTATTTGGAAAAAACAAAAGTTTTTAAACGCATGTATAAATGATTTGGGGATTGTTGACAAAAAAACAACAGAATACAGAAAATTATTTTAAAATAGTGGAACATTTGACCATTTAGGACATCAAATTTTAGATTATAAAGTGTCATTTGGCACAAGAGCGCAAACAAAATGTCTTATTTATTTAAGGAAAAAGACCTTTTAAAGTAGCTTAAATAATCTACTGTAATGATGTGAGAGAACAAGTAGTTTAGAGGTAAACTGTAAAAGTGTTTAATTTTCAAACATTTATATACATAAAAAAACATAATGGTAAAATACAAAAACAAAAATTACACAAAACAACAGATATCATGCATCAAAAAACAGATCATTTGATCATTTCAAAGTTCAGGTTGCAAAAATATCATGAAATAAAATTAAAATATTTTACATTTTTTGGAAGGAGACACTCAGAAGGTCAAAAGAAAACAAAGCAAAGCAAAGCGAAACGAAACAAAACAGCACTCGACTGTTATAAACATTTTATTGTTTTTAGGAATTATATGATATTTTTATTTTCCCAGAGATGGGTTGCGGCTGGAAGGGCATCCACTGCGTAAAACAAATGCTGGATAAGTTGGCGGTTCATTCCGCTGTGGCGACCCCGGCTTAATAAATGGACTAAGCCGAAAAGAAAATGAATGAATGAATGATATTTTTATTTATATAATTAGGAAAACTATATGATATTTTTACTGGTTTGAGCCCCTGCTGAGTCAGTTGGCATTTCTTTGTTTGCATGTTCTTCTTGTGTTTGCGTGGGTTTCCTTTGGGTGCTCCGGTTTTCATGTCCAAAGACATGTGGTATAGGTGAATTGGGTAAGCTAAATTGTGCGTAGTGTATGTGTGTGAATGAGCGTGGATATTTCCCAGTAATGGGTTGCAGATGGAAGGGCATCTGCTGCATAAAACATACTGTATGCTGGATAAGTTGGTGGTTCATTCCGCTGTGGCGACCTCTGATTAATAAAGGGACTGAGCCGAAAAGAAAATGAATGAATATGATATTTTTGGACATGTTATTATTTGTTCTGGCTAAAATGTCATATGAAACAAAACTAAAGAATGATTTCCTAACTTTATTAAATTATATTAAAAACAAGTACTATATTGTAAATAATTTCTCAGTAAATGCGGATATATTGTAGAGGTAAAACATTTAGCATGAAGTTAGTTCACATTGGAAACTACAGTAGTTAGTAATGGTAATAAATATAAAAATAATTAAAACCATAATAACTGCAACAATAATAAATAATGACACATACATTTGAATTTTTTTTAGGTCTTCGTTTGGTGCATTTATAACCTACACTAGAAAAAGCAGATATTATTACCAGCTAGAAAGTGCATCAGTACATTGAGACATTTACAAGCCCCTGCTGTCTAGACGTCGCATTAGAAACATGATGAGCCAGAGTTTAAAGATGAGCATTAAAATTTAGCGCTTGCTCTCAGGTGGCTGCATTTTGAAGAACCAGTCAAGTCAGACTCTGGAGTACTGCGCCGATCTGCTGGGCCTCGACCAGGACGACCTGAGAGTCAGCCTCACCACCAGGGTCATGCTCACCACTGCAGGGGGCGCTAAAGGCACAGTCATCAAGTGAGTGACCACATGCTTTTTTATTTGTATTGTTAAACAAAATAAGACACATTAAAATTGTATTTAAAAAAATGATAGTAACTGAACAGAGTATTTTAAATGATGATATAAATACATACAGTTGAAGTCAGATCTCTTAGACCCCTGTATATTTTTCCCCCATTTTCTGTTTAACGCAAAGAAAAATCTTTTCAACACATTTTTTTTTCAGCATAATAGTTTTAATAACTCATCTCATAATGATTTCTTTCATCTCTGCCATGATGACAATAAATAATATTTGAATATATATTTTTCAAAATGCTAGTATTCAGTTTAAAGTGCATTATAAAGGCTTAAAAAGATTAATGAGGAAAGTTAATTAGGTAATTAGTAATTAGGCAAATTGTATAATGATGGTTTGTTTGTAGACAATCCCAAAAATATATTCCTTAAGGGGGCAAATAATGACCTTAAAATGGTTTTAAAAAATGTATTTTTCTAGCTGAAATAAAACAATTAAGACTTTCTCCAAAAGAAAAAATATTATAGGAAATACTGTGAAAAATTCCTTGCTTTGTTAAACATCATTTGGGAAATGTTTGAATAAGAAAAACAATTTACAGGAGGGCTTATCATTTTGACTTCCACTGTTAAAAAAGGAAGAAAAAAAATAACACAAGTACCGCAATTGCAGAGGAAAGACTTATGCATTGGTGATTGTTACAACCTCTGATGTTAGTCTAGGGTAAAAGGAATAACATTTAAAAGGTGCGGTAATTTTACAGCGTGATGAGTGGAAACCAAAAGACAGTAACAAAGGAACTGCCAACAAAAGTGATTTAAATGTACAAAGAATATTGCCAATATATTTACAAAAGAAATATTTACAACAATAAATGTAATAAAGTATCAAACAAAAAAAAGTAGTTTAACTCAGGAGTAAGGGGATGATAGTGAAGCCAAACAAGAAAGAAATATAACAAAACAATTCTAACTTATAAATAACCCCCTTACCTCGCTAAAATCATGAAAAGAAAAGAAAAGGTCTTCAGCGCCATGCGCCATATTCTTCCCTATGCTCAACTACAAAAACAATAATTAAAAAGGTGGCGTTCACTTCTTACCTGTTGTCTTAAACATTACATTTTCTACATGTGTGCAAAAATGGAAGTCGTACGAAATCTTCCCTATCCCCTTACTCAGAGGAAAAGTGAACGTGAAATGCTCAGGGTTGTCAGGAAAGAGCTAGGCCAAAAGTAACAAACAAATCAAACGAAATAAAAATGCACAAAAATCTAATTTCTCAAAGTGAAAAAATTATGCAAAATAATTTTACCCAAACAAAAGTTAAGCAAAAATAACGAAAATCTAAATTAGGTCAGGTAAAATTCACACAAAAACGAGATCAAAGGAAAAATGCGCTCCCTCTGCTTTTCCTGTCGTCCTTTTTATATGGAAGTGCCACGTCGGCCAATGATGATTGACTGGTCTCCTGACCAATCAGCTGTCATGAAGGCGGGCCTAAGAGAAATGACGGACAGAGATAGCGAGCGAGAGAGAGAAGAAGTGAAAAAGAGAGAATGGGAGGCAAAACACAACCAACATACGGCTTCAACCGTAACAGTGATATTTGCCATATAATTACCATAATGTTCCAAAAATCGCACTTTTCTTGTTTTTAGCGTTTCTAATCTAGGAGATATAATAAATTCATAAATTAAAAAAAAAAAACATGAAAAAGAAGGCAGCAAATTTAAGATTTTTTGTTTGTAAGTATTAATTTTGAGCCATCACGGTGACACAGTGGGTGGCAGGATCGCCTCACAGCAAGAAGCTCGCTGTTTGAGTCCCGGCTGGGTCAGTTGGCGTTTCTGTGTGTTTGCATGTTCTCCCTGTTTTCACATGGGTTTTCTCTGGGTGTTCCGGTGTCCCCCACAAGTCCAAAGACATGTGGTATGGGTTAATTTGGTAAGCTAAATTAAAATAAGTTGGCAGTTCATTCTGCTGTGGCAACCCCAGATTAATAATAATAATAATAATAATAATAATAATAATAATAGTAATAATAATAATTAGGAAATAAGCTGAAAAGAAAATGAATGAATTAATTAATGAATGAATGAATGAATAAATAAATAAACATTATTTTTTTTTATTTTGTATGGGAAAAATTGTTATGAAGTTCTCTGGTATGTTACTTTTGTTTACCTTAACATCTGCTCGTCCTGTGACCTGAGGATGGAGGGGTGCCTGATTTCTTTTATTTCTCTTTGCATTTAAATGATGATCAGAAAAGTCACCACAGACCCCCTGCTTGATATTTTTCCACACATCTCAATCTCCCGGTGATGTGAAACGTCTTCTAGCATTACATTTCATCATTTGGCCCCCCATTCGCATTCGCATAACTGTTAAATGAATCCTCCGGTCGCTCGCTCGCAGACGACAGGAGAGCCGAAAATAGCTAATCGCAGCTTTTTCCATTAGAGATATGGTCAGTATAATCAAATGTGGCACAGGCTAAATTGGCAGAGGGGCCGCAATAGTCTAGTTGCCATCGAAAGTCTTCTGTGTTTAAACGGATGTATAATTTTTTATTGATAATATAAGAGAGGAGGCCTTGCTTAACTTTTGGTTTCTACGAGTCTCTGGTGCTTCTTTTCTGGAAGATTCTGGTTTGTAATTTTAAGAAGCAAAAGCTTTGTTCTTCTCAGCTTTCGATATGTAAAACCCACAGTTCAATCACGGCACACGCCAATTGTCAAAGGACAGAGGAATTGGAAAAACTCAATTGCTTTGATTGAATCGTGTGCTCCATTCCTCATCACCCAGGTGGGGTTTTATATTTTTCACTGTTTGAATGATAGGGCATTGCTCAGTGGATTAATAATAAAAAGCATGATTTTTTTATTGTATTAATTAGAATTTTCTTACAGCAACGTTATTTTAATAATTGGTAGAAGATGAAGTTGAAAACAGCAGGGTGATGCAACTGGCATGTTATTATAATGAGAAACAAAAACTTTGAAAGAAAATGTGGTCAAATTTACGAGTAAACAGCAGTGAAATGATTTTAAAAGAACATTTCTCTGGACAGAAGCGTTCAGGTGAGAAATGAAAGCAAAACAGATGTTTTCACGAAATAGTGATAGTAAGTCAGTAAGTCTCAGGACATGTCAAAGGTCATTGAGGTTATAAAATGCGAATTGGGAAAAACCTGTGGGGCAAACAGGTCTTTTTAAAGCATTACCCATTACTTTTTAACTCAGGAAATCCCTAGATTATTTTAAAGAACACCCGTGTTCAGTCCTATGAGCATTTTTCGTTGCCATGTCAACTTTAAAAAATGGTGGCCTGTCTTGTAGCAGTTTTAAAAATACTTTGGTGACTGAAGTTGTAGGTAAAGGTTTCAACCATACAACAATTCTGATGTACTAATAACATATCTGAGATTACACGTAACCTGATTTTAATATCCTTCTTGAATTGCATTGTTAATAGAAACTGAGGCCTCATATTTTCATAACAA
>CAIGQQ010038941.1:5273436-5286627 GCA_903798035.1 Danio albolineatus | reverse complement strand
AAATAAATAAATAAATAAATAAATAAATAAATAAATAAATAAAACAATAGTTCATTAATCATAATAGAGTTAAAATGTTCAATTAAACGAGATTTTAGGCCAAATTGACAGCCCTAGTATGAATAAATAAATAAATAATACTCTGGGAGTAAATGGGTGGTGAGATCGGTTTGAATTCTGACAGTCTTCCTAATATATTCCTTTGTGTTCAACAAAACAAATAGATTTATAAAGCACTGTAGTAAATGATGATGAAAAATTCTGGGTTAAATATATTTAAAGATGTCAAAATAATATGTAAAAAAACAAAAACAAAAAAAGCGTTATTTAATCATTTCCCATGGACAGCAACAGATGCTTTCTATCGACGTAGCCTCCATGCAGCCTAAAATATTCCATTAATGTGAAAACATAAAATAAACTAGCATGAGATATGACTCATTAAACATATAGCGGAGGAAGTGATTCACTGGTTATTAGCTTGTCTCATGCCGAAATAAGGTAGAGAATTTGCCGTGGGATTAGCAGTAATTGGCTCTCACTAACGCTGTCTCTGTAATAGTGTAACTGTTAAATGCTTTTAGAGATACACCTATAGAGCATGAATCACAAATTACTTTTCTTTTATATTCCTCTTCAGAGTATTTCGAGCACAACAGCTTCGAGCAGTTCTGCATCAACTATTGTAATGAAAAGCTGCAGCAGTTTTTTAATGAACGCATACTGAAAGAGGTGAGTCATCAGTGTTATTGGGATTTTTTAGTATTGATCTGTGACTCATAACTGTGGCCTTTTTGAAAAACCCAACTCTTTTTCTTGGATTGTAAGCGCACACTTGTTCCAATTTAATGATTCCAGTTTTACTTCTTTTGAGACGATCTTGTTGCAGCAGATTAAGTTAAGCATTTTACCAATTTCAGCCACAAAAAAAAAGCAGTGTGCACTTATCTTGTGCTTTCTCCCCAGGAGCAAGAGCTGTATCAGAGAGAAGGCCTGGGAGTGAATGAAGTTCATTATGTTGATAATCAGGACTGCATAGGTCAGTGTCCCTTCGGCCGTGAATATTAATGACCTTCCTCTATTCCATTCATTAGTGGATATAGTAAGATGCATAGAAAGTCTAAAGTATAAGTCAATCTTTTTTTTTTTTTTTACATGAATGTTGAATGTTTGAAAATGAATGATTGAAAATTGATTCCAATTAAGGTATTGAATACCTAAAGTTAACAATCAGATACTTTAATTTGATTCTGCAAGAACGTTTCACACTAATCAAAAGCATTATAGAGAACATAAAGGGATAGTTCACCCACAAATTAAAGTTCTGTCATCATATAAGCTCAATCCCAATTCTATTTTTGTACCCCTACCTCTCTCATCAATGCACATGTTGAGGAAATCTTACCTCATATTTACACATTCTGTTTAGGGCTATAAATAATAACGAAGTGTGAGAGTTCACCTTCACCTAGCCATTCGTGTGAGAGCTGTACATGCGTACCTCGTTACTCAATTCAGATCAATCCTGCACTCTGCTCGCCTTAATAAGATAAGACAGTTTTGTTTCAGTCATGCTGTGCGACCGCTGTGCATGACAGCTTATAGTTTATTCTCGAATGGTTGCTCTTAGCAGTCATAAGGAATTAATACATAAATTACCACTATAAATGTTAGATTTAAATTTAAATGTTTTGCTATAAAGAGATAATGACATCCTGCACTTTTTTTTACAGCAAGTGTATTAACCGTATTCCTATATATTCCTATATATTTGTATTCCTAAATGAATTCATAGTTTTTGTATTGAGTAAGCATAGGTGTTTAAAATTGGTCATTGTGCAATGCTTGTCTTCAAGTAGATATAGAATATATATAAAATAATAGTAATTTCCCCTCCACTAGGAGTATTGATCATTTCTAAGAGCAGAAGAAGACAATATTGTGGTGCAACATGTTGTATGTTGATTTGCAACATTTTACCTGAATTGGGTAACCAAAACTGGCTGTAGTGTATGCGTGCGTGTGTGAATGCGAGTGCATATGGGTGTTTCCCAGTACTGGGTTGCGGTTGGAAGGTAATCCGCTGTGTAAAACGTATTTTGGAATAGTTGGCGGTTCATTCTGCTGTGGCGACCCCTGATAAATAAGAGACTAAGCCGAAGAAAAATGAATGAATGTTTTGGTTTAGGTTCACAGAGCTATACAGGGCTCTAGACTATCGTTTAAGAGTGGTGATGCTGGTGACACTAAGTTCTAAAAATGGAAACATGAGACAGTTATCCAAGCTTTTATAACTTTTGTGTTTGGACTGCTGCAATTCTCTATTTTACAGTATCTCCAAATCTCAGTTGCTCAGCATCAATTGGTCAAAATGCTGCAGCTAAAACTCTCAAAATGGTTGCAAAAATGTCTACAACACCTCATATTGTGTCCTCTCTGTTGGCTCCATATCACTTCAGGATTGAGTTAAAAATAAATTTATTTGTGTTTAAATGTCTACACACTGCAAGAAAGTCGCTGGTTCAAGCCTCCGGGTGCTCCAGTTTCCCCCACAAGTCCAAAAACATGTGGTACAGGTGAATTGGGTAAGCTAAATTGTCAGTAGTGTATGTGTGTGATTCAGAATGTATGGCTGTTTTCCAGTGATGGGTTGCAGCTGGAAGGGCATCTGCTGTGTAAAACAAATGCTGGATAAGTTGGTGGTTCATTCCGCTGTGGCGACCCCAGATTAATAAAGATTAACTAAGCCGAAAAGAAAATGAATGAATGAATGTCTAGACAATTGTACTAGTGCTACTTCTCTATAACCCTTATAGTAGTTTTAGATCCTATTACCTTAATAACTTATTGATAATCCCTTACTTGAGGCTGGAACGCAGATGGGAATGAACCTTTTATTCGTGGGTTCTCGATTGTGGAATGGTTTTCTTGTACTCATTCTCGTACTGTAGAATGACCACCTCTTTATCTGTTGTGAAATCTCAGCACACAAAATATTTATTTTCTTAGTTTTCAACAAGTGCTAATTAGTTCATTTGAATATTTTCCATGTTATATTGAGCGGCCTATTTTAATTTTAATGGTATTTCAGATTTTATATTAATCTTAATTTGCTCCTCATCTACAGTTTCGAAAGTGCTTTAAAAATGAAAGAAACTGAACTAAAGTAAACTTTAAAAAATGATGACACCAGGACTTTATTGGTCAGAGCCGAGCTGCACATCTAATACTAAAAATGTTAGCAAGTGTATTCTTTAAGAAATGCAAATTTATACGACAATGCAGATGTGAATTTTTTTATAAAAAAAAATCTTATTTTCCATGAAATTATGTTCAGTATTAAAATACCACATTTCTGCCACAACACCATGGTTACTGGTAGTGCTTTTACAGTAAATCAGTGGTAAACTGTGGCTTCAAACAGAACTGAACTGAACAAAATGATAACATATATCACATTAGTAGTGGCATCAGTGCAACCTCTAAAAGCATTTACTCCCTTAAGCAAGGGATAAAAAGTTGCAAGATGCGACCATTTAGTCACAACCTACAGCTCTGCATGGCAACACGACGTTAAAGACCACAGCCTACAGCATCAGTCCCTATTGCATTCTCTATGGGGGCCAGAGGACTGAGGTTTACTCAGGTTTGTTGATTTCTGCTACTCTCAGCCCTCTTAACCTCACTCCCACCCAGTTCACAGCACACTTTTACTCACCTCACTTTGGGCGGGATTTCAACATGCTCTGAGTTTTTGTTTTCTGCCACCTTTACAGTACAGAAGATGAGAGGTTAGAAAGGTCTAGGCTCATGCAGAATATTTGTATAATATAATAAGCACAGTATACTTTTGTCTTTAAATATTCATTCATTCATTTTCTTTTCGGCTTAGTCCCTTTATTAATCTGGGTTCACCACAGCGGAATGAACCACCAACTTATCCAGCATATGCTTTACGCAGCGGATGCCCTTCAAACTGCAACCAATCTCTAGGAATCATCCATACACACTTATTCACACTCATACCTGTATACTATGGACAATTTAGCCTACCCAATTCACCTATACTACATGTCTTTGGACTTGTGGGTGAAACCGGAGCACCCGGAAGAAACCCACACAACCACCGGGAGAACATGCAAACTCCACACAGAAATGCCAACTGACTCAGCCGAGGCTCGAACCAGCGACCTTCTTGCTGTGAGGCGAACGTGCTACTCACTACGCCACCGTGGCACCCTGTCTTTAAATATAAGTACTTTTTTTATTCAAAGAAAAATGAAGGGTCAGATTTACAAACAGCATTTGCCATTAAAGCAGTGTATTAATTAAATGTACACAGAGAGCAATAGAACTGAAAAGGCATGGACACAGTACATTTTGCGCCTGACCTTATTGAATATGTATATTTATTAGTTTTCTGTTCTGGTCTGAAGTATTTAAATGAATCATGCAACACAACTTACCAACGTTTGCACTCTTCGGATTACGGGTCTTTGCGCCATTATTTAACACCTACAGAAAGCTTGTCTCAAATGTTGCGCTTTAAATAGCTGCAGTTGTTGTTGTCAGGAGAACAGTGAGCATGTGGTGTGAGGTAGAAGATATTTTCCTCGTGTGTTTATTTGGAATGTCAGCGGAACGCATCATCATCTAAATATGTTATTTTTAATTTGCTTCAGAAATTCCTTGGCCAATTAATACATCAATAAAGGGGCATAAAAGATGTAAAACAATTCTTTTATTCAACATATGTACCATAGTTCCTTTTATTAAACAACTACATTTTAATATGATATAGGGTAACGTTGACATCATGTATAACTATTATTTTCTCACCACTCCCATATATTTGTTTAGCCGACCCCTTTACCCCAGTAGAAAGAAACAAATATTGTGCTCTGCCTTGTCAGATCACACTCAGCTTATCTGAGCATCGGCTTTACTTATTTGCCACTATACTAAATTACATTGCACTTGTTCTGTTGGTCAGTATGTAAAGATTTTAGCCTATGTAAAGTTGATCTTTGCATCTTTGTTCTTTAAATTGCACATTACCTGTAAATCATTCACAGAATGTCCCACGCCCATCAGTGCTGTTTTGGAATTCTCTCATTTTAATATCCCTTGTTTGGTTAATCTGGGTCTTAGTTTGCCCTAATATTCCAGTGTATTCATTCATTCATTTTCCTTCGGCTTATTCATTCATTCATTCATTCATTTTCTTTTTGGCTAAGTCCCTTATTTATCGGGGGTCTCCACAATGGAATGAACCGCCAACTACTCCAGCATATGTTTTACACAGTGGATGCCCTTCCAGCCCCAACCCACTACTGAGAAACATCCATACGTTCTCACATTCACACATGCTCTCATACACCTCGGCCAATTTAGTTTATTCAATTCACCTATATGGCGCATGCCTTTGGACTGTGGAGGAAACCGGAGCACCCGGAGGTAACCCACACGGACACTTGGAGATCATTCAAACTCCACATAGTCCCAGCTGGGGCTCAACCAGCGACCTTCTTGCTGTGAGCCACTGTGCCACCCACTATTCTGTCATATAACAGTGCAAATGTAAGGTCAGAATACTGTCCCCACACGACAACAACCTTATTTGTATACATTGCCATGTCTGTCACTGTCTGAATGAAACATGCCGAAGATGAATATTCCAGCGGGAATCCATGCTGGGGGGCTTAAGATAACACAGGAATGAATCCTGGGAGGGATGTCTCTCACGCTCTCACTTTCTGGAGGAGGGTTAGGAGATAAGATGAAGAGTTCGCATTCATGCCAGCTCTGAAGGTGATCGCTCGAGCAGTGCAGTCTGACCCAAATCACCCCGTCAGAATCAGAAAGTCAGTTCAATCTCAGGACACACGGCGAAATCTTCACCCGCTTCGCTGAATGCAAATGCCAATTGTTCCGTTTTGAAGTATCACAACCGATGCCTTTTATCCTTTTAGTCGGCACGTGCTTTAAACCCAGACTTATCAAAGATCTCCCTCGTATGCATTGCAAAGGAGACCACTTCTGTTTTTTTATTTATTTTTTTATGCCTAGACTGTCAAAACTCCAGGCTGGTGTGAGTTTGCACAGTACACAGGTGGCTTAACATAACATATCGCCTCTGATGCGGTGCAAAAAGTAAGTACGCAACACCACCTGCATCGCAGATGTCACCTCTGTTCCGATGGGAAAGCCATGCTTTCTGCTCGCCAGCTTTGCGTTTCCCTAATTCTCCCCATAGTGATGCAACACATGTCCTTGTGACTTCCAAATGGACGTGCAGGTCCTTTCCCCGCACGTCTCCTCATCAATCACCTCACATTTAAACTCATGCAAATACATGACTGCGTTTGCGTCCGCACCTCTCTCACCTGCGCACGTCTCGGATGAATTATGCATACGACGGATGCCTTCGCGCTGATTATCAGAAAGGTCCGTGCGTGTGCCCACCGACTTTGCATTCGTCCATTAAACATGCTGAGTTCTACTTCACTTTGGATAATACTTTCTTCAGGGGGATCGAATATATTAATTCTCTATTCACCCTGTATTCGTTAACATGAAAACTTTCTGTCGTCTGCCTCAAACTTCTCTCGGTGGCTTTATTACTCTGCAGATCTGGTCGAGGCGAAGCTGGTGGGTGTCTTGGATATTTTGGATGAGGAGAACCGTCTTCCCCAGCCCAGCGATCAACACTTTGCGGAGGCAGTTCACAGCAAGCACAAAGATCACTTCCGTCTCACAGTAAGCTATGGATGGGTTATTTCCTGCAGACAAGTCTATATATAGCAAGTTTAAACCACCAGCCGGCAGGGTATGGTTCTTATTTTTTTTTACAGATCTTCAAGTGTTAATAGATTTTTTCCCCTTTCAATTTCCACTTTCTGCATTTTGATTTGGCCTTCAGTGTGATCATGTAGTTATCTTGAAGGACTGTTAAACAGTAGCTCAATATTTGATGGAAGATGGAGTAAGATGGGTCCCCTCTTTTCATTTTCCTCTTCACCGTAGTGTCACAGAATTTGATTTCAGAACAATTATTTAACAGTTATGCTTCTCTTGAACATTCATATTTGAAACCTATTAAAAAATATTTCAACATGCATTGCTAAATGTAGTAAATATTTTATTTATTTAATTCTTAGTTTTTGTCATAATTTGGGTATATTTCGAACACCCTTATTACTTACCCTGACTTTTAGGCTAATAAAAATTAGGCCCTTCATCTACAGCATTAATTAGTGTAAAGCAGATGTATGTTTTTGGCCTTAGTGCTTAATTGAAACAATACACAATACCTGACAAAAGTCTTGTCGTCGATCTATATAATAATAATATAATAATAACTTGACCACTAGTTGACCATTTGGAAAAGTGGCAGAATGTAGATTTGGTCTCACTTTATATTAAGTGGCCTTAACTACTATGTACTTGCATGTAAATATAATTACAATGTACTTACTGTGTTCATAATGTATTGCAGAACAATTCTGGTGCCCTTGAGGTGGGATATGGGTATGGTTAGAGACTGGTTTGGTGGTATGGGTAGGTTTAAGAGTGGGTTAAGGTGTAAGGGATGGTCAGCAGTGTAAATACAGATGTAAATACAGAAATTAATTACAGATGTAATTACATACAGGGATTTATGCGGAATGATTTTGGGAGTATCATAACTAAAACCTTAATATATGAAATAAAAAGTAACACCTTTTTAACACATATTTAATGTTTACAATGCGAATCTAATTAGATCCACTTTATTTGGTAAACAAAGCAAGTCTCTCATATAAAACATCTACTAAAACACCAAAAATAGTACTTTACAAACTGTATTGTGAATAAATCACATGAATATTTTTATATTAGTCGATATTATTACTGAAATTAATTTGAAAACTGATTAAATATACAATTACACGCAATTACACAAGTAAATAAACAGAATCAATGATGGGCTAAAAATCCGCGGAATTCTGCGCATGCAGATTACGTGTGGGCCTAGTGATAAGTCTTTTGCCTAAGCAAAGTCAGACGTTACTAATTACTTTGTAATTTAAGGCATTATATTTTTTTATTTTGGTAAAACAAGCATAGTCTAGAGGTCCTTGCCTTTCATATAAGCCACTTCTGATACCAAATGATCAACTAGAAGTCAAGTTGTTATTGGTTGTTCCTAAAACTTGGATAGGCAACAAATGTTTGTCAGGTAGTGTACATCAAACTACATCTGCATTTCAAATATACATACTGTATAATTTTGTCCTAATATCCGGCACCTGAGATTTAGAAGGAAATAATGTAGAAAATAATATGCTTATATTTATACAAAGTAAGCTACTTTTTTTCTTTCATATAAAATAATATTTATTATTTTTCCCTTCGGTTTAAGAGGTTAAAATGATGTAGGCACTTCTTGGCAGTTTTTTTATGCGATTCACCCTGACATTCCATCAATGTCAAGACCCAAATGTGAAGAAAGGCATAAAAATACAGCTGTAAAAATGGCTTTTACTGAAAGTTTATTTCTGTGTGGGCTGTTTTTTTTTCTTCAGGTGCCTAGGAAGTCGAAGCTTACAATCCACAGGAATTTGAGAGATGATGAAGGTTTCATCATAAGACATTTTGCTGGCGCTGTGTGCTATGAGACTGTAAGGTCCCAATTCACTCCTTTTTATGTAATGAACACATCTTATTGTTTTAGATCTGTAATGTGACAATCTTGGGTAACATAGGTTAATTAAATTTTGCTACACTGTAAAAACAATTGGAGCCTTGGGGGAATCCCTTACGTGAAGTTGTTGGTTTTTTGTGTGAGGTTGACTTTGTTTATTTCTTTGCCCTGTGGGTTTTGTATGTGTGTGTACTGTGTGTGTGTGTGCACGCGCATGCTTGGTCTATGTGTGTGAGCAGACCCAGTTTGTGGAGAAGAATAATGACGCCCTCCACATGTCTTTGGAGAGCCTGGTGTGTGAGTCGAAGGACAAGTTTGTCCGGGATCTTTTTGAGAACAACTCCAATTCCAAGGACTCAAAGCAGAAGGCTGGCAAACTCAGCTTTATCAGTGTGGGAAACAAATTCAAGGTGAATCTGTCCTATAGCCTGGAACTTATATTCTCATGATAGCAGAAACACATATTATCAAAGGTGTTAACAGACCTAAAGACAAAATGACAAACTGTTTTCAAGCCCTTAAGGCTGTAGGCTATCCTTAGATTACTGTAGGAGTACCTCAAGGTTTTGTCTTTGGACTGCTGCAGATTTAGTTTTCTATGTATTTTCTTCCTCTTTTTTTATTATTTTATTTTAAAGGCTTTTTTGAGACACATTTAACCTCTTACCTTGTGATCTTTAATCCTTTTCTTTCTAACCTTTGCCCTTTCTCCATCCTCCTCTCTTAGACCTTCTCCTGTTTCTTCAACCTTTCCCTGTGAAAATATCTGAAGCTGAAATAAATGTAAAAAGAGAGAATCAAGGAAAAAAGAAGCTTTTGTAGGGTAAGCCTGGCTGAAATATTCAGTGCCAGCACTACAGGGTATCTTTCAACCTCATAAACAAATGCGGATCTTAGCTTTCTCCAACTGTTCCCCCCCAACCTCCATCACCCACTTGGTAAATTGCCATGCCTTTGTGTGAATGCGGATGCCACATTTTTCACAGGTCTCTGCTGTAGTTGTTCATCATGTCATTGCTAAAGAAATGCATCACCATTTCATTTGTCACCATGATATATCGACCTTATAGTTAAAGGTCTTGTAATTGAACCAGTCACTATAATAATGCATGTCTGATACTTCCAGTATGTCAAAATGTGTGATACATTTTGCTTGCCAGCACAACTCTGTAAAATTATTTCATTTACAAAGATGCTTTTAATTAAAATGTACAGGACTCAGTTTTACATTTCTTTTTTTTTTTTTTTTAGACCCAGCTAAACCTTTTACTGGAAAAGCTCCGCAGTACAGTGAGTAATGCGTTATTCAATTTAACAATGGTAGCCACTTGTTTTGGTTATTACTGAGGGTGTCTAATGCATTCCACAAACCAGCCGGCACAGCAAATGATGCAACGTGACAACTGTTGATTTATGGCACTGGCTAATGGAACAGTAAAACAAACAAAATGTGGTTGTTTGTTTTGTCACTAAGAATGTATATTCATATCCAAGTTGGGCAAATGTTGCTAAGTTAGATTGATGAAGTATATTATTAATGATAAATTTTGTGGGGTTATTGAATGCGTGTTTGTAACATTTTGTCTTATAATATTCTGGTATTAAATAACAAACGAGGAATCTAGTCATGATGCTTGTAAATTTGAAATCTTTTCTTTTGCTTGCCTGTCTTTATAAAATTTATTAGACATTAGTGGTGTAACAGATCACAAATTTCACGGTTCGGATCATATTATGGTATTTTAGTCACAGATTGGACCATTTTTCGTATTAGCCAAAAAGGGGAGGAGACAAATGTAGTTTGCTTTCCATTTATTTTCTGTTTGTTAACTTTTGGTTTTAACTACCAGAACTTAGAACCTGCAATTAAATAAAAATAAATTATAAAATATTCAGTACTGTGAAAAATTCACTATTACTACTGTTGCTGATAACGCTAAATGTATAAATCTAACATTATAAATCTGTACATGCTTTGTACAATTTTTTAGTCTAATTGTCAATAAATGATTCAGTTATTCACTCATAAAACTTCACGTTTCTTTGTTAGATGGATCATTTTTGAAGAATTATTCAGTGGCACGTTTTTGATGGCTGGTTGTCGCCACCTATTGGTTATATAATGATTGGTAATATATATTGATGATATAACCTATAATATTGATAATATAACCTATTGGTTATAATATGATTGCTATATAATGCTGCCTACAACCTTTGTTTTTAAGCGTCATTAAATGCATATGACGGTGATTTTCATTTTTACCATAAAGATTAATTGTTTTATCTAAACTATAATCTGTTATCCCAGTACTTCTGTGTTTGACTGTTTGTAAACTAAAGACTAACAAATTTCTTAGTTTTTCAAACACAGATTTGAATGCAGCGATTCAAAGGATTAATAAAAAAAATTATAAAATAAAATAATAAAATAAAAAAATAGCCAAAAAGGCAAAATGTCATTTGCTTTCCAACTTTTGGTTTTAACAAACAGAACTTAGAACCTGTAAAATAATCAGCTTAATAAAACTAAATTGTAAAATATTCAGTACTGTGAAAATTCACTGTTACTATGGTACTACTGTTGCTGATAACGCTAAATGTATAAATCTAACATTATAAATCTGTACTTGCTTTGTACAATTTATTTTTAGTTAATTTTAATTTTATTTATTTTCAGTTATTCACTCATAAAACTTCTGTGTTTGACTGTTTGTAAACTAAAGACTGAATCTCTTTCTTGATTTTTCCGTTTTTCAAACACAGATTTAAATGAAGCGATTCAAAGGATTAATAAACATATGCAAATCACCATCATTTATAATTTATGTTGCGTGGGTGTTGAGATCCTGATCTTTTATTGATTAATCATGCAGCTTACACTGAATGCATTAATGCAGGCTAAACAAGTAGTGACAGAAAACACCTTTAATAACCTAAGAAACCCACCAAATCGCAAGTAACCTCCCACAACTTCTTCCGTCATCATTATATTTTACAGGACAGCATAAATGCTTTCATGCATGTGATTTGAATGACATGAGAGGTGGTCTCTCTGCAATTGTTACACATTCAGGATTAATCTACAAGTAAAAAAAAGGATTAATCCACAGCTCACCTGTGTTCCAAACCGTGGTGGACCAGTTGTGATCTGTACAAATCACAGATCAATCGTTACAGTGCTTTTCTTAAATTGTACTGTTTGCACACAGTAGGTTTTGTCTTGCTGACTGTATATATAATGTTATTTGTTCGCTGTTAAAGTGTAATACATTGTCATGTGTTGTAAAAGGGCTCGAGTTTCATTCGTTGTGTGAAGCCTAATCTGAAGATGGTGAGCCACCAGTTTGAAGGAGCTCAGATTCTGTCTCAGCTGCAGTGCTCAGGTATGTATATGATTTATGTAGGTGTATTTTTTTCCCTCAATCTCCAATTCATCTCACAGCACTTGTGGTAATGCTTCAAATATTTCATTTTAAGAAGATCCATCACAAATACACAGCGCTCATCATTTGAAAGCTTTTTAAAAAAAACAAAAACAAATCCCGATATTGCCTATGGAGCGGCCATATTAAATGTGAGCTCCACTGATTTTTCATTATCTTTGGGAAGCGGCGTTACCACAAGAGTGTTTTGAAGGTTGCTGTTTTTGTGTTTTATAGGCTCTTAGCAAAGTTTTAGAAATAAACTTTGAAGAAAGAGACATAAATAGAGTATGTAAGAATTGCGCTGAAAAATTGATTAGCCTATTTGTTACAATTGAATAAAAAAAATTTGCTGCTGATTTAAAATGTGCTCAAACAACACAATACTTTTTTGTTTACTTAAACGATTTGTGTTGGGACAACAAGAATAAATTGTGTGGAAACCCAGCATTTTTTTCGGTGTAGCACATGAAGCTTATGCAGACTTACTGACTGCTTTGTCATTAGCTGTGCTTGTGTCTTAGTTTATTCTGTATGATTATTCCTTTTTTATGAATATTCTATTGCTCTAAAGAGGGATTTTATGTAAAAAAAAAGAAAAGAAAAAAAGAAACCTGCATCAGATGACTTTTGCACTGTTAACCCTGCCTTGTGGTTCCAAACATGGGTCGTGTTAAAAGAATGTTATGGCTAGATGCTTAGTAACTCGAATTAAACGTATAAATCAAATTATTGGAACAAAGGAAAAAAATGACTGTGTGAGCTACCATCACCTACTGACAGTTAGTTTTGTATTTTCATAATTTGTTTTTATATTTTTTTTTATTTAACATAGTAATATCAATCAATCAATCAATCAGTCAGTCAGTCAGTCAGTCAGTCAGTCAAAGGCATAGGTTTCCTAAAAAAATGCTAATTCTGTCATTATTTACTTACCTTTGTGTAATAAATTGTAATACATTGTATAAATTTCTTTATTTTGCACAGCATAAAATGTGTTTAAAGAATGTTTGTAACCAAACTGTTATTGGGCTGCAGTAAATATATCTGTCTGTAATAGTCTGTAAATATATAGTCTGT
>CAIGQQ010038941.1:5262362-5273036 GCA_903798035.1 Danio albolineatus | reverse complement strand
TTTAATATGTTAACCAATCAGAGCTGACGCAGCACACCGGGCAATTAAAGCTAAGCTGAGCGGGAGAAAGATGTTAACCAATCAGAGCTCACTCCGCGCACGACAAAGAATTAAAATAGGTGCTTTTGATTTACGTTAGTTTTTATTATTATTTACTATTTATTTTTATTTATTGTTATGACTGGAATTGAGGTTAGTTCATCTTTATTTTTTCATGTTGTCTGTTTTTAAGACTATTTATTACAGTTTTGTTAATCAAGCAGTTAGTACTTCTGTGTACAGTATGTTTTTAACTAGAGTTGAGGTTAGTTAATCTTCATTTATTTTATGTTGTCTGTTTTAAAGACAATTTTGCTACAGTTTTATTTATTAAGCTTAATACTGTTATTTTATTGTGAAATGTTTTGTTCTGCACTTCTTGTGCACTGAATACATTTAAAGTGTGTGTATTATAGCTTGTTTGAAGAAGCAAAAACAGTTGCCAAAATCGCAAAATTCGTTCCAAAAATCGCAATATAATTATTTCGTCCATATTGCACAGCCCTATGTGGAACCCAGCATTTTTTTACAGTGTACCCACAATATATTATGCATTGGATATGAATTTGATTAGAACAACATACATGGATCAAAAGTGTTAACAAACTGCAAACATGGCTGTCTCACTGTTAGAAAGCTTTTGCAAAGATGCTTAAATGATTGTTAATTAATATCTAACCTTCTGGAAATTGCTACTGCAGCATATGTGTTTCATTTTCAATACCAGCTGGAAAATGGGCCGCTATAATTGTAACTCTCTGACAGCACTAAGTAAACACTTTAGTCTGAAAGTGGTGTAAATTGAAAAAAAAAAAAAAAACATAACTGATTTGTTTACCATTCAGAATCATTCTAAATGTTTAAGTGCAAGGTATAGAAAAATAAAACACAATCTGGCCCAAAACCAGCCAAATCATGTTCTTTTTAGTCTCTAATAGTCATTTGAAAAAAAGAAAAAGTCAAGATTCCACTGTCTGATTGTGTCGTCTCTTCCTGCAGGCTCTGTTTAAAGCACTGGGCCTCAATGAGAACGATTACAAGTTTGGATTGACCAGAGTTTTCTTCCGCCCTGGGAAGGTGATCACGTCTTACGATATTTCTCATCAGGGTGTAGATAATAGAAGGCTGTTAAAACCACTATCCCATTTCATCAAACTGACACACAAGAGAACCTTGTAAACTCGAAAGCAGCGACATAAATCTCAACCTGTGTGTATGTAACTGTGTGTTTATGTGCCTCAGTTCGCAGAGTTCGACCAGATCATGAAGTCGGATCCGGACCACCTGGCCGAGCTTGTAAAACGGGTCAATAAGTGGCTTGTGTGCAGCCGCTGGAAGAAGGTCCAGTGGTGCACACTGTCAGTTATTAAACGTACGTCAACCTTCGTGACCCCAGTAAACCGTCTTCCATAAAAGCAATTAGAAACATCCCACACCCTCCCATTCACCTTTGCGGTGTAACCGTTTGATGAGTAAGCATCTTTATCTCTCCGTTGTATGCCACAGTGAGGAACAAAATGAACTACAGGGCTAGCGCCTGCATTAGGATTCAGAAGACGGTTCGCATGTGGCTGTGCAGAAGAAGACACAAGCCTCGGTATGTACACACTTCAGGCATACCTTCATTACAGAGCATCATTTCTCATGCAGTGCGAACTCACTCAGAGCACCTGTCCGTCGCTGTGTTTGGTGATTTCTTTCTTTTTCTGAGAAGCTGTCACTGACATCTGAATTATGTATGGAATCAATGAAAAAGTCCAATTGTTTCAAAATCTAGTTTGGAAGCTTTACAAATGTATTCTGTGCTTTCATTATTGTTTCATAAGCTTTTGAAAGGACTTTTTGGTCAATGATTAAACATTTATTATACTTTGGCAAATAAGTATTAATTATTTAAAATGTTTTTTTTTAAACAAAATATTAGTTTATATATATTTCATAATATTAATGTAATATATTTTATAATTAAACAAATCAACATTGATTCTTATTTTTGCTAAGACCCAAGGTCCTTAAATATTTAAGAGGCTTTGATTTGTTAATTTTAATACTTTGATCTTACATGTTAGAATATTTTCAAGCAATTAAAGAGATAGTTCACTCAAAAAATTAAGAGTGCTATTATTGGTAACACGATATTTTGATGGATGAGTATTAGACTATCTGCTTAATATCTGCTGCTATTATACTGCTGCTAAACAGACTTTTAACTGACTGTAAGAAACTTTGCAAGTACGTCAACACACTTACCCAAACCATAACCCCAACCTAACAGTCTACTTATAATCTAATGAGAATTAGTTGGCATGTAGATGCAATGTAAGTTAAATTCAACAAACGGACCATCAAAATAAAGTGTGACCCTATTATTTATTCACCCTTCACTTGTTCAAAACCTGTTTGAGTTTTTTTGTTCTACTAAACACAAAAGAAAAATGCTCGTAGCTGGTACCCATTGACTTCCATAATTATTATTTTTGCCTATAATGGAAGTCACCAGAATCCAGCATTCTTCAAAATATCTTATTTTAAGTTCAACAAATGAAGGGAAAAAAATGAAATGATATGTTCAACAAATGAAAGAAAAAAAAAAAACACGTTAGGCAGAGTAAATGATGTGGTAATTTTCATTTTTAAGTGAACCGTCTCTTTAATGCTTGAATGCTTTATAGACCATTTCAATGTGCTCATGTCATTGGCCCAAAACATTTCCTGCTTGTTATCAAACTATTTCATAACTCTAATGAGTCAATTCAATCATAACTTAATGTTAAAACAGCTATTATAACATTATTTATCAAAATGTGGCTCTTTTTGGATTCTTGGAAGCTAGAAATAAAAATGTAATACAGGAAATACGTTGGGACTGTCGTTTTTTGTTTAGATCACTCAAAAAGGTTTATATAGGTGCTTTAGTTTAAAGGGGCAGCTAGTGGACTATTGTCTTTACTATTAATTAAACAGAATAAACATGAACACTTCTCACATGGGCGCCAAGGTGGCGTAATAGGTAGCACGATCACCTCACAGCAAGAAGGTCGCTGGTTCAAGCCTCAGCTAGGTCAGTTGGCATTTCTGTGTGGAGTTTGCATGTTCTCCGTGTGGTTGCGTGGGTTTCCTCTGCGTGTTCCGGTTTCCCCCACAAGTCCAAAGACATGTGGTATAGGTGAATTGGGTAGGCTAAATTGTCCGTAGTGTATGAGTGTAAATGAATGTGTATGGATGTTTCCCAGAGATGGGTTGCAGCTGGAAGGGCATCCGCTGCATAAAACATATGCTGAATAAGTTGGCGGTTCATTCCGCTGTGGCGACCCCAGATTAATAAAGGGACTAAGCCGAAAAGAAAATGAATGAATGAATGAATGAATGAATGAATGAATGAATGAATGAACTTCTCAAATCTCATTCAATCACTCAGTCAGTGTTTTAAGCACAGAATCATGTCAGTAAAATAAGCTTGTAAACAATGTAGCATTACTTTTACCTCAGGCAAATCATTCAGTCTTGACAGTTTGTTAATGCGCTAGAGGAATAAAATCTAGAGAGCAACATTTCTCTAAATATTTGCTCTATTGGTCTGAATACTCGATTCTGTTTGGCTTGAGGGTATGCATTCAAACGCTTGAATGCACTCAAAGTTCCAGTCAGTTTGATGTTTGCCACCATTTAATGAGTAATACGTTTTATTTATACTACAGGGATGTTGAATGCTTGAATTGATTTTAAGTTATACTGTGTGCAATTGTGTTCGGGGAACCACACAGCTAGTTCCTTTCAATTTTTACCATTCTATATCACTTCACCAAATGTTTTCAGCCTACAATTAACAACAGACATTTATCAGTTTATGACCCTGGAAATGATCAAATATTAAAAAAATACAATTTAAAGGTGCCATAGAATGCACTGAGACAACTTGTTTAACTTGTTCTCTGTTATCTATATAGAAGGTACATGGCTTCAGTAAGTGCAAAGACTTTCCAGAAATTAATTTCTTGTCCATTTGCAACCATAGGAATTGGCCCTAGCATAAAATGCTCAGTTTTGACCTTATTTGGAAGGGTCGAGAATATTAATGAGCTCTGCTCTGATGCTTCTGCAGCACACTGATACTCACACAGTATGATACACGTGCTAAATAATCATACTTCAGTTACTAACTAGATATCTCATCAAACAATATTTTTGTTGCTAAATTGGTGGAGATCACGTTAACTAGGAGCGAGTGAGCCCTGTAAGCAACCTAATTTGCTCCTGTCTGATGTATTGTGGAAGAAATAAACACTGAATAGGGATTGATTGCTGAATGAATGGCGCTAAATAAACTTATACTCCATCTTTCCAGTATTTAGTTTTATTCTAATGAGCTGTGATGAAACAATATTGTGCCTATTGTATTAACCTTACATCGAGCTTCTTTTCTGCTTGTCCCATTTTCAAAATAAGAGTCCCACATAGGAACATAGGAAATTCAATAAGCTTTGTTAAACATAAGGCATGGGGAAACAATTTTATCATTGTTGATATCTGACTAGGAAACATGGCTGATCAAAAGCTGCTAAGGACATTCATATTAATGTTCCCGATTGTGATGTAACAGTCTGTGTTATGTTCTGATTTGCATATTTTGATGTGGTTGTACAAAATAAATTTAAATAAGGAAGAGGAAACAATGGTGTTTGTGGCTCACATAATGTCCATGTACAGAGCTCTTATCATTCAACTATGCCTTTTATTCTATGGTATCTTTAATGTTGACAATACAAACATTTTGGTCACTGGCGAGATGTAGAAAATAGGCAGTTTTGGATAAGTCAGTCGAGTGGACCAATAAGTAAACAGCAATATTCCTTTTTTGTGGCAGTGTTGATGGCCTGGTGAAGGTGAAAAACTTGAGGAAGAGGATGGAGAAGTTCAACGAGGCTGTGAACGGACTCAAGGAGAGTAAAGCGGAAATGAGCAAGCAGATCGAGGAACTGGCCGCCTCCACCGACGCTCTCATGGCCAAGATCAAGGTGAGGTTTTCCACTGGAAAATCGCCCAAGGTTGACAAACCCCCTTTCACCTCCTCCAGCTTACAAAGCACGATGATGTTATGCGGTGTAGCTCCTTTCTTAGCCTTCGCTTGTGTATCAGTTTCCATGCATAATTCAACAGGTGTGTGTTTTTCCATGTCCCGATGAAGGCGGTCTAAAGCTGTGGCTGGAATTGTCTGCCAGCTTCGAGCGCGTCTGTCTCTCTCTCATTTTAGGCCCCAAAGAAAGAGAGCTGCAGCTTTTCATTTCATTCTGCTGAGAAAAAAAAATAACGGAGCATTCAAAAGCACAGTAAATAAATACAAAGTATGCAAATCGACAGTCTGACAATGAGATTTCCGTCTGCAGATCATCATTGACATTCACGCCGCATGCTGTCAAGTCGATTTCCAAGGCTTTGCCGCATTATGCCGTTTCTAGTGTTGATTTCTTGCCTTCCTCCGGACTCTCAGCTGCGGCTGATTGAATGCAGTGTATGCATTGTTGTATTCTCTACATGGAGCCCCAACCTCATCTGTCAGACTCGGAGTGCATTATTGACAGGGCGCTCCAGAGACATTGCGCCCTCTCTCTGATAGATAGCTGGCATCGGTGCTAAAACTTTTCTACCTGAACACGTCGTTCCTCCCACTAAATGAGATGCGCTCTGCACTCCTGCACCAGCGATGACCCTCTTTGTTATTAGCATAGCACTTTTTTTGATTAGCATCTGTTTTTTGATTGGCAAAGCCTCCTATTACCTTACCATCTGGACTGGAGATAACGGCGGCCTCCCTGGTTAATAACGCAGATTGTGTCAATGGCTGTCATTCAGCACCCCAGCGCTAACTCATCTAGCGTTAGGGGGTGAGACGGACCTTGTCATTGAGTCCTCGCCCCCCCGGCGCTACAATGATCACGCACAATGCTCGCACCCCTCTACGCTCCTCTGGTGCTCTGCCAGATGGCACAAAATCCACATCCAGGTTTAATGAATATCTGCAGGATATTAATACAACTGCGGCGCGTGTGGCACAGCTTCGTCGCTGTTGCTGAGCTGACGAGGAACCACTGGGTTCTGTCACTTTCTTCAAGTTGAAATTCCTTCTGCACATTTGTTTAACGAAGCACAGGAGGAAAACTTTTTTGGGCTTCAACCTTTAGAGTGCTACCAAGCGGCCTGTCATCATTTACGCAGACTAATATTGTCCCGACCACATATTATTTTCTTGCGTCCTTAAAAAAAGACAAAGGGGGTATTTAGGCAAGCTTCTTTTTTCTATATTTGTAGGTTATTAGTACAGTTATAGTTCATGAGGCTCTGCATCATCACTGTCACAGAGATGAGGAGTAACCACTGAGCTGCTGACACTCTCTTCGGTTTAAAATGCAAAAACGTGTGCGAATTTGTTTAACAAAGCACAGGAGGAAAAGCTTATTAAAGCTGCTACTGTAGAGTTCGACCTAGTGGCCTGTCATCATTTCCTCAGCCTAATGTTATTACCCAATTACTCATTGTTTCCTTTTATTTTTAAAAAGACAGAAAGGAGGTATTTGTGCAAGCTTCGTCAATCCAAAAAAAGTATAATTTTTCCATTTAATTAGTGAAATTTAACTATTTGAATCTGTTTTTTCAAACATGCTCTAAGGTTATTGTTATTTTTAATTGAAATAAAGAACAAATGCCATCTGTGATCACATTTTTTGGTGAATTATTGCCTTTGCCCAAACTAAACTGCGCATGACCTCATAAGATTTGTGTTAAATGAATTTATGGCAGATAAATCACTGACAAGCCAAACAGCCAATTTTTGTTGAAGAGGCAGTTTTTATTTATTATAGCCAAAAGCGGCAGTTGTTATTTACCATTTTGTTCGAAAAGCTTGTTAGCTCTTTTAGCTAGACGAGCCATTCTTATCAAATGGAACCAGTTAATTCTTCCATCAAGTGACATATGGATCCGAGAAATCTTTAGCTGCATAAAACTTGAGAAATTTACTTGCAGGATCTCTCTAATCTTTTTTAAAGATCTGGAATCCTGTTTTAGACTATATCAAAGGTTTACCCTGTTCAGTTTATATCAGCTCTAATACACAGTAAATAATTGGAAAGAGCAAATATTGACTCTATATTGACTCTGAAATATTTGACGTAACGCAAACTTTTCAAATTTATTTATTATTTTTACTCTTTGATCGTAAACTTGCGCAATTATTATTATTATTTTTTTCCATTTTTATTCTATTTTTAATTTATTTTATTTTCCCTCTCAGATATGTGTTTACAATTCATACTAGGGCTGTCAAAAAATTAATCGTGATTAATCACATCCAAAATAAAAGTTTAACATAATACTTGTGTGTGTACTGTGTATATTTTATTATGAATATATAAATACACACATGCATATACTTGATAAAATGTTGGTTTTTTATTTAGATATATGAAAAATATATGTGTATGATACAAATTTTACATTTGAATATGATGTAACTACTTTGATGTAACTTTTTATATATAGTTTTGGCTTCTATGAATGTGTTTATCACATATACATAATAAATATATATAACACACACACATATTATGTACAAACAAACTTTTATTTTGGATGTGAGTAATCACGATTAATTCTTGGACAGCCCTAATTCATACATTTTTTTTATATTTTATTTTGAGGGGATAGTGGGAAAATAAGAAAACTAAGACAGTGTATTTTTTCCTATGTTGTATTGTATACTAATATGTATGGTCTTGTTAAACACCATTAAAAAAACAAAGGCTTCGTGAGCTGCCTGTGACAAACATGGTATTCAGAGAGAGGGTAATAAATGGGGTTTTCAGAAATGATCTGTGATTCAGAAATTAGTAAGTACTGAATCAGACCACAGTGGACAACTAATGTACCAAAGATTGTTTAGAAGCAAAATATATTTAATTCTCCACAAAAGACAAGGAATCTGCATTTAATATAGTATGGTGTGGCTGTTGTTAGAAAGAGAAAGAGTTAAAACATTGATTTGTCTTTATTCGTTTTATACCTTAATTACTTTCATAATATCCATTAAGTGTAGAGGTTTTTACACATGAATCCAAAATTTGTTTTGTCTTTGTATGCATAAAGGTTCTAGTAATATCTAGTGCTTCTTGTAATTGGACTAGATTTCACTATTTTTACTATTTCACGATTTTGACAAAACAACCTTCTACAAAAGCAGGATAGTGCATGCTGTTTTGTTTCCAGATGATAAACATTTGAAGTAATCAATGCAGATATTGTCAGGTTCATCAGCGAGCTGTCTGGTTTGATGAACATTGATAGAGTACCTGCCCTTGAAAAACTGTGGACATGATTAAAAAATCACTGTCATGCAGGCTATTGTTTGGAGTGCTTTTACTTTTATGTAGCTAAGAAATTAGTTTGAATGCTAATTCATTTGTTTCATTGATTGATTGTAATTATGTATCTACAGTATGATTGGCTATACTGTGTGCTTGTTTAATGTGTGTACCTGAATATTGCTAGACTGCCAGCAAACCATAAATCACTGTTTATTTCATGTTATCTTTGCTTTACTTGTAATTGGTTTATTATATTTTATGCAGATGTTCTTCCTTACAAAATTATCCCAATCCATCTAAAATGATGAATTCTTTTCAAATAGAGCTCTTGCAGTAGCTGGAGAAATTTATATTTAATATCACAATATATAAAGTATCAAAATGTCAGTTTTTTCCAATATCATGCTGCCCTATTTTGATATGTTTTGGGTGAACAGAATCTCAATGGAGGCACCTTCGAATTTAAAATTACCTTCTTTTGTGTTCTGAAGATGAACGAAAGCCTTACGGGTTTGAAGCAACATGAGGATGAGAAAATGATGACCGAATTTTGTGTTTTTCAGAAGAAACTTTGTAGAATAAAAAACAGCTTGGCGTTTCCCAATTTCTACAGCAAATTACTTTTTTGCTGAAAAAAGTCTACTAGATGATTCAGTCTGAAACTGCACTGCACTTGAATTTCAGACATGGATTTAAGTCCTGGAAAGATCTGAAGAACAAAGATAGGTCCTCGAAAGTGCTTGAATCAAATCAGAAATTAAATTAGTTTATGGTGTATTTTAACAATTGTGCTGCACTGATGTCAGGAACAGAACAACAAAGAGAAAATCTAAATAAAAAAATCTTACATTTAAATCTTGTAGAAGAACTATGACAAAAAATGCACATTTTATCAATATTTCAGAAACCACATTAAGGTATTACCAGTATTGAATTCAAAATTTATTAAAGTCCTTTGAGCATGACTGTTCAAAACATTCTAATTTTTGACATCTGACAAATGACACCTTCAAAGCATCATCAGTACTTAGGCATTTTAAAAGGTATCTATTTTACCCCTTTTTCAAGATTTAAGTTAATTAAAGTAAAAGTAAACCATTAGAAAAAGTAAAATTTCAGCCCAAAACACCTATCAGATTATTTGTTATAGCTTTCAGAATATTGGAATTTTCTTCTCTGAACACAATGTAGCTGATTTTGTTGCCTCTGCCTTTAATGCTGGTTCTCCCAGCCCACCGTTCCCATGTGCCTGTCAGAGTGTACCTCAATCTCCACCTCGGCTGTGTCAGATAAACAGCACAGTGACAGACATGAAGAAGCAAATCTCATGTAACGTTTATGAGAAACATTACAGTAAGAATTTTCCCAATGATTGTTTGATGTATTTGTCATGAAGTTAATGAGTTGATGAGACTGATGAGTCACACACAATGTCGTTACAATGTTCACGCACACGCACACACAGACACTTGCACACGCAAAAGATGTCAAATCTTCTGTTTTTGCACGCAAATGTGAAAGGATACAAGTTAATTTCCACTACTGTATGTTAATGTACAAAACAAACCTGATTTAATGTCGACAAACCGGGGGCGGTTACGCAGTGCTTTGTTTGGAACCGAATAATTCTTGGAACAAAACCAGGAAATAAAAGTCAGCGTGACTGATATCCACCACATAATTTTAGTTTTCCCGGAACATGACGTTATTAAACGGTGATAGTGCATAAAAGGAGCATTCAGTTTCTGTTTCTTCAGTTTCTGAAGAGTAATTATTTTGTGCTGTAGACAATACAGTAGGTCAGTCATGGATAATAAAAACACAGCTACAAACATAAATCGTTTGAACAATCACTATTCAGTTCACTTCACCATGAAGTGCCAAGTAAAAAAAACAAACAATTAAATGACTCACTTAGTTTAATCTTCAAGAAGAGCCCACAGTTACCACTTCTGTCATGTTTTCAGGCTCACTCTAAGGCTATCCTGATCCATGGGCGCAGTTTAATCTTCTCAAGATCTATTTTGATCAGGCTCATAATCAGATTTACTTGTGGTTTTGAATAATGCTTGGCTTTGCCATTTTGAAAACTGTGCTAATATTTATTTACGCTGCTCACTGCGCACAAAACTATAACCGCCAACCAATGGGAGTGATTGTAAGTGTAAAAAAGCTGATTGGTTGAACTTGCGCATGGTGACTACCGTCGCACACAATTCAATTCAATTCAGTTCAATTCAATTCAATTCAATTCAATTCAATTCAATTCAATTCAATT
>CAIGQQ010038941.1:5216831-5251318 GCA_903798035.1 Danio albolineatus | reverse complement strand
GAGCCCGGACAATGAGCGACTAGAGTGCTGTGTTTTTATCTGGTGCTTGTGAATGTGTTGCAGCTGTGTGCTCGTTAGTATGCAGGTGATGGTGATCTTCGTGATTGGGGTTCGTGAGAGCCTGACCAATCCGTAACACGTATAGCCCAAACTGAAAAAAAAAAAAAAAAAAAAAAAAACATTGAATCAACAAGTGCCTGCATTTCTGACTTGAATCGCCAAAGTTTATATTTTTAGGACCTGAAATTTTACACAGCTGTTTATTTAAGTTGTGAAAATTTCACGTAAAACTATTTCAAACACATTTTCATACTTATAAATTCAATACCTCATATTTACAGATTTCACTTCCAAAATATTCAGTTCTGTTTAAAACTACAGTGCATGTCTGTGCCAATAGCCTAGGGGTTAAGTGTGCCGACATGGTGCTCATGGTGACCTGAGTTCGATTCCTGGCTCGAGGTCCTTTGCCGACTCTTCCTCTCTCTGCTCCCAATACTTTCCTGTCTGTAACCTCCTCTGTCCTTTCCGATTAAGGGTGAAAATTTTAATTATATTTGATATTTTTTTATTTAATATATTTAGTAATATATATCTTTATACAATAACTTGCCTAATTACCCTAACCAGCCAAGTTAACCTAATTAACCTAGTTAAGCCTTTAAATGTCACTTTAAGCTGTATAGAAGTGTCTTGAAAAATATCTAGTCAAATATTATTTTATAAAAAATATTAGAAATTAGTTATTACAACTATTATGTTTGTGTTGAATAAATCTTCTCTCCGTTAAACAAAAATCGGAAGAAAAAAATAAACAGGGGGGCTAATAATTCTGACTTCAACTGTATGGTTTACACAGCGGATGCCCTTCCAGCTGCAACCCATCTCTGGCAAACATACATACACACTCATTCATGCACACACACTACGGACAGTTTATCTCACCCAATTCAGCTATACCATAGTCTTTGGACTTGTGGGGGAACCCGGAGCACCCGGAGCAAACCCACGCGAACACGGGGAGAACATGCAAACTCCGCACAGAAATGCCACTGACTCAGCTGAGGCTTGAACCAGCGACCTTCTTGCTGTGAGCTGATCGTGCTACCCATTACACCACCATGATGCCCACTTTACATGTTTCCTAAAATAAAATATATTGTGTTCAATGGGTAAAAAAGGTTGTTGCTTTTTACTCAGACATTTAAAAAGAACATATTTTGGAGCAGTAATCACAATACCGTGATACCATGAAACCGTGATATTTTTATCCAAGGTTGTCATACTGTCAGAATCTTAGACCAGCCCTTGTCTAATGATGTTACACATTATCTCCATTTCTGTTAACCCTATTAACCTGTTAATTTAATGTTTAATTTAAATAAAATACTTTTAATATAATTTAAATATAAATATAATTTAAATATAAAGCTTTTGGCATTGATAGTTCCATGTGAAAGTTACTGTATGATCCACCTCTTCTCATTTATGTTTTTAAAATCTCCATATTTTTTCAAGATCTTATGTTTGGCAAGCATCAGCATGTCAACAGCTGAGTCCAACATCAACAACAACAAGATGCAAATGAGCTGTTTGTGAGATGTATATAAATATATAGTTCTTTTGATATGAAAATTCTAACATTTTAGTAACAGCGCTCTCCAACAATGCTCCCCAGCGCACTATTCAATTTCACCTGCAATTGAAGGGCACCGCAAACACTAGATTCAGTCCACGCTTCTCTTTGTGACAATTGTGAATCCACCTGTGGGTGTTTTTGGCGTCCCCTTCCTGCGGGCCATTGATCAAAAGTAAACTCATTAACCGCTCTCTCTCTTTCTCTCGTCAGGAAAGCCGAGATGGAGCAGAAGAGGAAGCAGGAGGAAGAGGAGAGGAAGAAAAGAGAAGAGGAAGAGCGAGTCCTGCAGGTGTGTATGTGTTGTGTGCGCGCGCTCCCTCTGTGTATTGATCCCTCTCCTCCGCTGACTCCTTCGGCAAAAGCAAATGCCCACTCCGTCTCACGCTGGCATGTTCAGAGCCGGCCGGGACTGGCTGTTCTGCAGGCATAATCATGACTGTATTGAGCTGCCACAGCGGCCTGTGGGTTTATTCATCAGCCCCTGCTTACCTCCTGGGGCTGGATTATGCTGCGTCTGCGGAGTCAAAGTCCTATGTCCTCTCTGTCTCTCTTTCCCGATGGTGATGCTGTGTTTGGGGGCTTGGCTGACTTTTCTTACACTGCTCCCTGTAGACAATTCGCCCTGCAGAGATGCTTTGTAGCCCATGGCGACCCGAGAACTGTTGCGCATGATTATTGGCTTTAATGTTCTATTCTGCCGCTAATAATTCTTAGTGTCTTGTTGCTTTTTAAAAAAAATTATCTTCATTTATGACAGTTGTTACTATAATTGTTTCAGTTTACAATACATTAAGTCATTTGGCAGACACTTTTATCCAGAGCGACTACTAAAACGTGAACAATAGATGTAATCAAAGCAACAGCATGTACTGTAAATAATGTGACAGTTCTCGGGTAGGCAAATTCAGCAGGAAAAATGTATTTTTCCTTCTGTGAACCAAGTGATGTTTAAGAGAGCAAGCAAAGTTTGTTTCTTCTGGACAAAGTTATTAATTTTAGTTTGGTTGTAATAAAAATAAATAAATTTAATAAAATTCAATATTAAGGGGGTTAATATTATGAGCCCCCTTCAGATAATATGTATTTTTTCAGTTGGCTACAGAACAAACTAGTGTTATCTAATAACTTGCCTAATTAACCTAACATGCCTATAGTTAATAACCTGATAAGTTAAAGGTGCAGTAAGTGATCTGCCTAAATGCTAACCGGTTATCATAATATCTTTCAAATGCAATCCCTCCCCTGCAAGCGGCAACCTCCCGCTCTCCCTCAGGAAGCCAATACGGAAGTAACTAAAACTGCAATTCATCGAAATTCCGCTAGTCCTGGCTCCATATTAGAGCAAATCTCTAATGAGCCCACTGTTAAAATGGCCAACTTTACAGCAGAAAAAAAGGTGTTTACAGCCTGGTACAAAGGACGATTTTGGTTCATATAGCTGATATTACCCTTCATGACAACTGTGAGGGGGTGAATTTTTTTATAACTCCTCCGTTTCCTTTATATTAAGCTAAATTAAGTTTGCATAATTAAGGGCGTGGCCACATGAGTGACAGCTAGTCCCGCCGGTCGCCGTCACGCCACCTCAGCTGATTCCGGCTGATTAGCCGAAGAACTCGGCATCTTCATCGTATTTTTGTGTTGTTTTATGTGGCTTTACACAGTCAGTTGCCTTTTGGAATTATTTCCTGCAATTATCAGATAATATGGCATGCAGTGTGCACTTAATTGTGCTCACAAACCATTCACGTAGCCTCTGTTTCCCAGGTGAGTGAAATTATATACTTATACCATCTCTATAAATGTAATTGCTTTATTTAGGATAATTTATGATTTATAATGTTCTTCAGAACTCTAATGCACTCCAGAATCTGACAGATTGATCAGCTGTAGTCTATAAAATCGTCACCTGAAGCATTGTCATACAGTGTTAAGCCTGTATTTCCTAAATAGCCTTCCATTTACTAATACAGACTATATCTGAAGTATTTGGATGTAATCCGCACTTTCTTCCTGTTGAAAAACGTCATAAGAACGATGTTAAGTGGCTTAGTATTATAACAGTGTTTTCAACAGACTAAACACTTTATTGATATAGTGTACAACCAAGCACATGTGGCTCCGCTCACGCTCCGCTCACGCTCCGCCTCTACCCTTGTTTGGTATGCCTTGGTTGATGCGATGACGCGCGAACAAAATGGCGACTGTTGGCCAAGCCTACTAGTAGCTTCTTTTGGGTTCATCAGAAACCTATGGGTGACGTCACGGATACTACGTCCATATCTTTTACAGTCTATGCTCCCCTGCTGTTCAAAGCCACGCATCCAGATATCTTGAACGTGCTCATTAAAGATGACAGAGACCCTCTAGATCAGTGGTTCTCAAACTGTGGTACGCGTACCACTTGTGGTACGCAGGCTTTCCTCTAGTGGTACGCGGAAGAATCGCTGAATAATAAAATATTAAAATGAACACTTTTTTTTAACCCTTTGACGCGTACGATAATATGCACACCAGAAACCATTGGCTGTTTCCTGAAGCGTATGATTACACCGTTGTGCCAAAATGTTTACTTTAGTGCATCGCGTCATCAGATGTTAAAAAATCTGTTTGGCGCTGAGGATGAGGCGCGCGGCGCTTCCAGTGTGTGCGGTGCGGAGCAGATACAAGCGCCAGAGAAGCCCTTCTGAGACTAGTCCTGCAAAATTCAGGAAGTTCCCCATGCTGCATCATTGGTAAAATAATTATTACGAACGTGTTTAAATGAGTGCTCGTAGTTTGTGTAAAATAATGCGTGCTTTCGATATATAATGTTATTTGTTTGTAAAGCAGAGTGGCTTTTGGTTTAGTTTGTTACATCAGATTTAAGCAAATTAATTTGATGTGATTCAAATCGTGCGAGACACAAAACAGACTCAAGTAACTTTTCCATGCTTGAAGCTTAGAGGTAGAATATAATTAAAGTTACTCTCCGCGTGCACAGACGGAGGGACGGCGAACTATACCCGAGTCTGCTTGAAAACAGTGGTCAGTGTGCGGTTAACGCGAATCTCATGCGATCTCATTCGCACCAAATCACGGAAATACTGCACGTATGAATTGGTCAAGCACTGTATATATGCATTTAATCACTCGCTTTTCTGACACACATAGGCCTACTGTAAATGATGAGCAGTAAGCAGATCTAATTTCTAATTTAAATATGTAATTCCAAATCATGGGGCGCCACGGTGGCGCGTGAGTAGCACGTTCGCCTCACAGCAAAAAGGTCGCTGGTTCGATCCCCGGTTGGGGCAGGTCCCGGTTGGGCCAGTTGGCATTTCTGTGTGGAGTTTGCATGTTCTCCCCGTGGTTGCGTGGGTTTCCTCCGGGTGCTCCGGTTTCCCCCACAGTCCAAAGACATGCGGTACAGGTGAATTGGGTAAGCTAAATTGTCCGTAGTGTATGTGTGTGAATGAGAATGTATGAATGTGTTTCCCAGAGATGGGTTGTGGCTGGAAGGGCATCCGCTGCGTAAAACAAATGCCGGATAAGTTGGCGGTTCATTCCGCTGTGGCGACCCCGGATTAATAAAGGGACTAAGCCGAAAAGAAAATGAATGAATGAATGAATGAATGATTCCAAATCATATCAAAATACAAGTTAATGTTTAGATATCAAACATACAAATATGTCATCTGTACATACAATATATATCTCAAAATGTATTAAAAATGTGTATGTATATTTATGTAACAGACATTATTCATCTGGTCCAAGCAACATTTCTAGGTTTAGATGAATAGGCTTCTGCAGCAGTTTTCTTTTTTTACTTTAAGAACAGTGCCTGTTTTAACTAACTTCTAAAAGCACATTTTAATTTAAACTGTAAAAAAATTTTTGTCTGCAAGCACAGTTAATGTTCAAACTATTTATAATGTTTAAAGTGGCTGACAATAATACATATTTTTAATATGTAAATATGTATTTTTAAATGCTGTAGCTGCTTAATTAGGCCTACTACGCTACTGTATTTCATTACCGGTCATTATGGTGGTACTTTTTTTTCCGAGGTGGTACCTGGTGAAAAAAGTTTGAGAACCACTGCTCTAGATCATGTCATTTGCCAGTTACAAAACGTTATAGTACTTTATAATACTACAATTCTGAACGAAAAACTGTATTATACATCTAGCATGTTTTCAGTTATGTAGTTAGCAAGCAAGCAAAACTAGTGCAATGTTTCATGCATGCAAGGATCGCTGGTCTCCCTCACACGCTGTCCTAAAGCAACTATGCTTAGTGCTTTGACCAATGGGTTATTGGAAATGAGTTATTAAAACATTTTTTGTTTACAAATGTGTTGAAAAATCTTTTTGTTAAACAGCACTTATTTAAGCAGGAGGACTTGCCTGATGACAAACCATCAGGATACAGACATGAACAGAACTGTAAAATGAGCTAGAGTAGAGTGAGTGGAGATTTATGGCTCAATGCAGGAGGAAAAAAAAAATACACTTGTTTGAGAAAATTGCCTTTGGAAATATGTACTTTATAAACTGAAGTGGTGTCCAAACTTGGAGAAGTTTTTACACCAGCAATATTTATTTATAGATTGTGTGTGTGTGTCACATTTTAATGAATTTCCTGTTTCTTCGAGCTAAGATGGCAATTTGGCTGTTAAGAAAAGGTAAATTGAATGATAAGGGTGCTGTTGATTTTTTTTTTTAATTTATTCATTTATTTGAATTAAATACCAAAAAAAAAAAAACTTACATTAAATAAAAAAATAAAATTTCATTTTCTTTTCGGCTTAGTCCCTTTATTAATCCGGGGTCGCTACAGCGGAATGAACCGACAACTTATCCAGCATATGTTTTATACAGCGGATGCCATTCCAGCTGCAACCCATCTCTGGGAAACATCCATACACACTCGTTCACAGACATACACTATGGACAATTTAGATTACCCAATTCACCTATATCACATGTCTTTGGACTTGTGGGGGAAACCGGAGCACCCAGAGGAAACCCACGCAACCACGGGGAGAACATGCACACTCCACACAGAAATGCCAACTGAGCGACCTTCTTGCTGTGAGGTGATCATGCTACCCACTACGCCACCATGGCGCCCTCTTTCTAGTATATATACAATTATTATTATTATTATTATTTTTAACACATTACGTTAATAAAACCTTTTGCTATGCACATTATATTTTGATTATTAGTTCAACCAAGACAAACATTTATTCAATATTATGTAAGATAATTCTGTAATTTTCTTTGAGTCTATCTAATATTCTTGTTCTATTGTAAGAATAATTGCCACTGTGACCTTTTCTACTACCAGTCTTTCATTTTTCTGGTTCTTTGCTATTCTGAGGCACCCTTTGTGTCATGTTCTATTAAATGTGTGTGTGTGTGTGTGATTATGTGTAGAATCACAAATATATGTAAATGTATCCAATTGCTTAAATCATTTTCTATGAAATCAAGTCATACTATGAAATGACGAAATGCACAAATTGTTCTTAAGCCAGCTGAAAAACATCCAGTTAAACGTCACTTGTTGGTGGGGCTATATCCTTGATTTTCTGAGCTTCAACAGCATCATTAGAGTAATAGTTATTTTATAGTGAGTATAGTCAGTTAAATTGTTATATCTAGCATTCATTCCATTGTTCAAATGTAAAATGAGATTGAAAAGATGCTATTTAAACACAATGAGAGGACAATAGCTAAGCAGAGAGCACAGAAGCAATCATTTCAACAACAAGGCATAGTTTTGTGTTGGTGCCGAGCCTGTTGATTAGCAGGAGGTATATTTCAGCGCTGCGAATGTTATATTTACAGATGGCATGCTAATGTTATGTTAATGCTATGTTCAGTACATACACATTCTTTAGTGTAGCATTACTTCATGAACCACACTCACGTGACATATGTACCATATGTGTTTCTTTACATTCAAAATGGCAGTCTAAAACAGCTGGAGTTGTGGCTGATTGCTGTGGGCAGATGCTGAGTGTTTTTTTTAAAGCAATATGTTCAAGTTGATGTAGTCTGGCAGTGTTTGATGTGATACAGTGCTTCTAGTCTGGTGTGTGACCACCCTCAATCCTCCCATGCCTTTTAAATGTGCCATTGAGTACATTGATTCAGTATGTTAAATTGTTTTCTGATATCTATATAGTGGGTTTGTGGCTAAAGTAAACAACTCACCATAAATGGTTGTAAATGCTCATTTAGAACCACAGGAATTACTTCTAATGAAAAGCTTGGTTTAGCCCTTATTTGGAATGGTTGTGAATATTAATGAGATCTGCTCTGACACTTCGTAGCTCGTTTCAGTGCCTTATGCTCTCACATACGCACACATATGTACACATACACACACACACACACACACACACACACACAGAGTGTGATGTACTTTGAAATACACACATGCAAAAGAGTCATACTGAAGTTTTCACAAACAAATTGAGTGGATTCCTTGTTAAACATCAATCTTTTCAACTGAAGTGGTAGAGGTTGTATTTTAGCTAGAAGGAAAGAAATTGAATGAGTTGAATGAGTGTCATAAGTTTGATTGTATTGTGGATAAAATATAGGCTACATTATAATTATACTCCAAAAAAATATGTATTTAGATTGTATTTTGAAGCTATGTATAATGTATATGATAATGCAGGCAGGAATCAATATCGACGTCCACGTAAAGGATGAGGTTTATAAGGTTTATTGCCATCCTTTCACTCCAGAATAATCACAGCAGGAGCTAAGTGATATGACATAGTGCATAAACACTTATGTAAACACATTAAACACTTATATTCAGCTGTTTACATGTGTTTTTGCGTGACTTGTTTGTAATGAGGCATCAAACACATGTAAACAGCTAAATATTAGTGTTTAATGTGTTTATAAAAGCAATTATGCACCATGCCATATCACTCAGTTCCTGCTGTGATTATTTTGGAGTGAAAGGAAGGCAATACACTTCATGGTTACTGGGATTTCACTAAATAGGACATGTTCCTGGATCAGCACCTATAGTATGTTTATGTTAAGAACAAATTTCCAATCAGCCAATCACATTTAAGAAATATATTTACAGATTAAGTTAACTTTAGGCTTACAGTTAACACCTTGTGTGTTTCTACATAATTGTTATCCAGCTATTACTATTATACTATTGGGAATATTATAAAGGGTTAGGTTTAAGGGTAGAGATTAGGTATGGATTACATTCTCAAACAGGAATGATGTTACAGGATTACCACAGATGTTAATCCAGGGTCGCGTCCTACTTGGCAAAATCACACCCACCAAAGAGACAGTTGAACAGACTTTATGCCACTTCAGGCAGTGCTGATTACATTCATAATCCATCTTTCCCAAATGTTGCTTTCTGACAATGAGCCTCTGATGAGATCAGGTACTCCTTGCCAGGATGCAATACTTAAGAGCTACAATATAATATACAATATAATACTGCAAACTTAAAACAAACTTAAAAGATATCATTGTTGTAATCTCATTAGGAAACTTTGTGGCCAGTCATGGTAAGCCTAGGGCGTTCATATTCTGATCGTATTAGATTAGATTAGATTAGATTAGATTCAACTTTATTGTCATTACACATGTACAAGTACAAAGCAACGAAATGCAGTTTAGGTCTAACCAGAAGTGCAATAGCAGCAAGTGCAGAATACAGGTATAAATTATAAGGTGCAGTTATAGAAAAACTATGGTGATATTTACAGATGGATGTACTATGAACATTATATACAGGTTGACTTGGTTATGAGCCCAGATTTACAATAAATGATTGTACGTACAGGTTGATATTAATAATAAGAGTGCAGATAGATAAACAATTACAAATGTATGTGTACAGTGGGTGTGTACATAATTACAAATGTACATGTACAGTGGGTATGTACAGTTCAAATAAATGAATCAGTGCAATGCAGGTTGCTTATTAATAATCAAAAATGTGCAGATAAACATAATTACAAATGTATATGTACAGTGAGTATGTACAGTTCACATAAATGAATCAGTGCAGTGTAGGTTGCTTATTAATAATCAAAAGTGTGCAGATAAACATAATTACAGATGTCTATGTACAGTGGGTGCGTACAGTTCAGATAAGTGAATCAGTGCAATGATAAGTGAATCAGTGCAATGAATATGTGCAATTTTTAAATGTGCAAATGTTCAGTAGTGCAGTAACTGTGAGGAGTATAAGTTATGAGGAGAGTGGGGGGTGAGTGTGGGGGTCAGAAGAGTCAGTGGGTGGCAGAGTTCAAAAGGGAGACAGCTCTGGGGAAAAAGCTGTTCCTCAGTCTGCTGGTTTTAGTCCGAGGAAGCCTGAAGCGCCTGCCGGAAGGCAGGAGAGAAAACAGTCTGTGAGCAGGGTGAGAGGAGTCCTTAAGAATACTGCGAGCTCGGCGCAGACTGTGTTTTTCCTGGATGTCTTTTATAGCAGGAAGTGGAGTTCCTGTGATGCGTTGGGCAGTTTTCACCACCCGCTGCAGGGCCTTGCGCTCAGCAACAGAGCAGTTTCCATACCAGACTGTAACACAGTTGGTCAGGATGCTCTCTATTGTGCAGCGGTAGAAGTTCACCAGGACGGCTGATGACAGCTGGTTCTTCTTAAGTTGCCTTAAGAAAAATAGGCGCTGGTGAGCCTTCTTGACCAGACTGGAGGTGTTGGTGGTCCAGGAGAGGTCCCTTGAGATGTGGGTCCCCAGGAACTTGAAGGATGAGACAGACTCGACGGCCATCCCATTGATGTTGATGGGATCATGTGAGCCTGTTCGTCCCTTCCTGAAGTCCACAATGAGCTCCTTGGTCTTGGTGGTGTTAAGGAGCAGATTATTGTTGGTGCACCAAGTGGCCAGATGCTGTATCTCCTCCCTGTAGGCAGTCTCATCATTGTTGCTGATTAAACCAATCACTGTGGTGTCATCTGCAAATTTGATGATGGTGTTGGAGCTGTTCATGGGCCTACAGTCGATGGTAAAAAGGGAGTAGAGGAAGGGGCTCAGCACACAGCCCTGAGGTACACCAGTGTTGAGTGTGACGGTGGTGGAGCAGATGTGGCCTGATCTAACGTTCTGAGGTCTGTTAGTCAGAAAGTCCATAACCCAGTTGCAGAGAGACGTGTCGATATCCAGCTCTCTAAGTTTGATCAGCAGCTTAGAGGGTCTGACAGTGTTGAATGCTGAGCTGAAGTCAACAAACAGCATTCGTGCATAAGTGTTTTTATTGTCCAGGTGTGTGAGTACAGAGTGCAGTGCTATGGAGACTGCATCTTCTGTGCTCCTGTTGCCACGGTAGGCAAACTGATGTGGGTCCAGTGTGGGTGGTAGAGAGTCTTTCAGATGTGTCAGGACCAGCCGCTCAAAGCACTTCATGATGATGGGTGTGAGTGCTACAGGGCGGTAGTCGTTCAGGCATGTTGGGCTAGAGTGTTTCGGCACTGGCACGATGGAGGTGGTTTTAAAGCATGTAGGTACAGCTGCTAGGTTAAGGGACAGGTTGAAAATGTCTGTGAATACCCCAGCGAGCTGTTCTGCACATGCTTTGAGGACGCGCCCAGGAATACCGTCTGGTCCAGCAGCCTTATGCACATTGATCCGACTCAGTGCGGTGCAAACTTCTGAGGAGGTGAGTGTGATGGGTGAGTGGTCGATTGAGGAAGTGATCTTGGTGTTGGGTTCTTTATTGTCTCTTTCAAAGCGGGCATAAAAGTCATTTAGCTCGTTCAGGAAGGAGACATCTGTGGCTGTGGGTGTGGAATGGCTGGGTTTGTAGTTGCTGATGGCCTGGATGCCCTGCCACATGCGCCGAGGATCAGAGTTGGAAAAGTGCTCCTCTAGCTTCAGCTTGTAGCAGTGCTTGGCCTTTTTTGATGCCCCTCTTCAGATTAGCCCTGGAAGTGCTGTAGGCCTGTGCATCACCTGATCTGAAGGCAGTGTTGCGTGCCTTCAGCAGGAGGCGCACCTCCTTGTTCATCCATGGCTTTTGATTTGGGTATGTGGTGATCTGTTTCTGGGTAGTAACACTGTCTATGGTAGAGTTGATGTGTTCCAGAACAGAGGAAGTGTAACTGTCAATGTCTGTGTGAGAGCCGCGGGTGGCCTGGGATGCAAACATACTCCAGTCTGTGTGTTGAAACCTGTCCTGGAGCGTTGAGTCTACCCCCGCTGGCCACACTTTGATGGTCCTCACTGATGGCTTCACACGGTTGATGAGGGGTGAGTACTTGGGGGTGAGGAACAAAGAAAGGTGATCTGATTGACCCAGGTGGGGGAGGGGGGTCGCCGTGTAGGCGTCAGCCATGTTTGTGTACACCTGGTCCAAAGTATTATGATATGATCCAATGTGGATCATCAAAGTTAGTGTTTTGTTATAATTTTTCAGTTTTTACTGTAATTTTACACTCGTTTGACTAATATGAAAACCTCTGATTACTCATTTATAATATTTATTCAGTAAAATCAGAAACATGTGTAATTGGTTGTAATCAAGTGCGAGTGAAGTAATCAAGTGAAGCCCATGTTTTAGCACCCCAATTGGCTAGCTGCCCTCTCAATGTAATCAAATGGTTGGAGCCAAATTAAAAGATGTTTTCATGTCCTTTAAGCTCTTATGAAAATATGCGGTTGCTTTAGTGTATGGTCGTAATGTTCAAAGCTGCAAGGAAAAAATAATGTGAAACCTAATTTGATGCAACATGCACAGAAATGTAATTACTTTTCACACTATTCTTTGATCTTGAAAGTTTTATAAGATTTAGTTTAATTGTGCAGAACTGTTTTTGGCCCCTTATCTTGAATTCGTGATGCAGTCTTGTTAATGTCGTTGACCTTTTTAGCCCTTGCGCCGTTAAATTTATTCTTTTACCTTGGCTTAAAAACAACAAATCTTTCTTTTAGCTTCAAAGCTATCTTTAAGTCCTTGAATAAATTGAAGACCTTTGCAACAGAAAACATTTGCTATTCACTCAGAGACTGCTGTCACCCTGTTTATAAAATCTTTATCACAGTTATTTTCAGCCATAATACATCACTCTGTTTTCCACCACATCTCTCCTGCTTTTAGCAGTTTGATTCATAGCACAGATTTATCATGACTAGTGTGTGAAGTAACCCTCAATATCTGTGTCTTTGTATATGTCTTTGTATATAAGGGTATTCAACTTCAGCCTGGCTTTTTCCAGAATAGCGCCTGCTTCATTCTTCTTTCTGTGAGGTTTTCGCTGATGAAAAAGCTTCCCACTTCAGTCACTCTTTTGCTCTGTTGTGACCTGTGCTTTTGGACCACGCTGCTGGACTCTGTCCCAGACTGTCCTTGCACATTTAAAACCATGCTGTCCATTTCATTTGTTTTTTTTTTTTTCATTTCACACAGTCTAGACGTAGAATCCCAGGCCTGCTGGCTGCAGTACAGCCTCGATTATACAGCTAATCAGACCTTAGCACTCAGCAGGAGCGTAATGGCTTAATATCCTTTCAGTGGGCAGCGCTTCAGATGGGTTGCGGTGTGTCTGGGGCAGGGCCACCCCGCTAATCTTTCTTCCCTCAGATGTACCAGACGCCGCTGCATGAGGAGATTGAAGGAATTCTGTAGCCTGCTTTTAACATGCTCTTATGTTGAGAAATGTTATGACCAAAAAGCTTCCCCCTGCCTTCCTGAAAGTCAGCAAAATCGGGTTTTAGCAAGGGTTTGCTATTAAAATGATCTTTCGCTTTCAGGAAACCAGTAAAATATTCTTTCTTTGGGTATATATTTTTTTAGAATGAGAATGTTCTTCCACTTCCAACATGTAGAACATCATATTTCATGCCAGTGATGTAAGCTAAAAGTAACTGGCTAGTTTAGGAAAATGAGGAGTCCTTTAGTATGTCCTGTCCACATTTAAACAGAAAAACAACCCCCAGCCATACTGAGATCTTTTTTTTTACGCTGTAAAATGCGATTAGTTGACTTTACTTGAAAATATCTGTAAACTTGGGGCTTTTAAAGCAATTAGTTGACTTTACTTTAAAAAAATGAGCACTGTCTTAAAACTTAAGTAATTGAACTATGTGCATAGTTCTAAAATTAAGTTCAGCTTAGAGGTATAGTTCACCCAAAAACGAACATTTTCTTACTTTTTATTCTCCCTTAAGTGGTTCCAGACCTTCCAGATTTTCTTTCTTCTGCTTCTCTTTCTTTTGTACTCAACAGAAGATGTTTTGTAGAAAGCTGAAAATCTGTAATCGTTGACTTCCATTGTAGGTAAAGCAGATACTGTACAATGGAATAGGGCTCCATGATACTGGAAGAATCTGACTTTGTGATATTTTGTATTTCTGCGTTATACTGTATATTGCAATATTCATACAATTTCACTGGATGACTTTAGTACCTCTAATTTGGAAACAATTTGTTAGTTTTCTTTTGGTTGGCATGATTCTGTATAGGAACAAAACATGCACAGAAATGTACAGTGATAAACAAGTTACAAGTATAGCTAAATTTAATGGAGCAAACATAAAAGTAAAATTAAAGCTGCAAGCAGCAATAAAAGAGACCTTGCACCTGGGCTCACTGCCGCCTGGTGGCTTTAGGATGACAGAGAACAGTGGACAATAATAATTTTAGCTGGTAAATACAAAAAAATCTGATTCTGTCAGCGGGTGGCGCTATAACTGTGACCCAGTATTGGCATGTAGATGTCTTCATGGGAGGAATCTCATCGAACCTTTGTTTTTTTTTTTTTGGCAGATCGGACATTGTGTGGCATTGTATTAGGACTTCCTCCTCCATGGCGATACACTGAGCTTTGTCAGTTCGCTATGGACACACCCTTCGGCGAAACTCCAGATCTTCATAATTTAACATCACAGGCCTTTGGATTAGACTGACAAAACTTTTAACCTTATTAAATTTCTTGTTACACTGTAAAACATAATTTCTTGTTGCCAACAGGTTGCGCTTTAACTGTAACTGGATATTGGCATGTAAACGTGTTCAGGTCAGGACTCTTATCAAACGTGTGGATTTTGAGGCAGATCAGACAATGCATGCCTGAGTAATAACAACTTCCTGTTTGTGGTAGAACATCAAAGTTTGTGAGGCTGCCACAGACACGACTTCCACCAAAAAAAACTTTAGATCTTCGCAATTCAACTTTGCCAAGGCCTTTAGATGACAAAAGCTAACTTTGGTGTTAATCTGATAAAATCCCTAGGAGGAGTTCTTTAAAAATACAACGCCTGGGAATGGCAAAACCTGCACTTTTTTGGCAGAGGAAGTTGAAAATATCTGACTTCCTGTTGGGTTTGAGATTTTGCTCCAAGAAACTTATGTGTACAGTAGGTATTGGAATGCTTGATGTGTGTGCCACGTTTCATATGTGCGCATGAAATGTAGCTTTTGACAGCACTCTGTCAAAAGTGCATAGGTGATGCTGTCATGTCATTTTGCCACGCCCACTTCTGAAACCTATAACAAACATACATTTTCATCACTTTTGGTGTGTGTGCAAAGTTTCATGAGTTTTCGAGCATGTTTAGACCCTCAAAACTGCGATTCATTCTTGAGAAGAGGAAGAACTCTCTTAGGACTTAAAAATGTGCAAATGACAAACTTTTGCTCCCTTATGGTTAAACTCTGCAGTAACTCAATAAACCTTATGCATTTTGAACTGTGTGACAATATAATCCCAATTTAACAGTGCAGATCCTGCGATGTGACTATTGCGGATGCACGCTATATCGATGCTCAAACAATATTGAGCTTTCTACTACAGAAGCTTCCTACTACGGAAGTCAATGGTTACAGATTTTCAGCTATCTTCAAAATACCTTCTTTTGTTTTTAACAGAAGAAAGAAACTCATAAATGTTTGAAACATATAAAGAGTGTGTAAATAACGACAGTAGTTTCAGATTTAGGTGAACTATTCCTTTACCAATTCAAAGTTACAATGGGTTTACTTGCTTTTTTAAGTGTCGCTTTTAAGGCAATGGAGTTTAGTAAAGTAAGTAAAGCAGGGCTATTCAATTGGCGAACCCGGCCCCCGAGAAAATTTGTTTTGGCCCTTTAATTAGTGTGACCAAGACATCAGAAATAAATTTAGTTCAGTTGAAAAACGACTGCAATAGTTATGAAGTGACGTGCGTTTGTTCAACACAGCACAAGCTGCAGTTGAAGGTTGCGCAGAGCGTGAGCGTGGGTCACCTGACATTAAGCGAGTGGCGCGGGCTGCCGAAAACATTTGGATGTTTGTAGAAAAGGCCTTTTGTACAATGCACTGATATCATTGTTAGGATTGCAACGATTCGCTGATTACACTGCGCTTAAATTCGTCACAGTTAATTAACTGCAAAGGCTTCTCAATTGCGCAGTTCTGTTGCACAGAACAAAACTGCTGCAATTTAACAAAGTTATGCCAACTGTGCGCTAGTTTAAAGTTCCGAGCTTGTACGCCGAGGCCAATATGCACGTACACTGAATTAACTATAGCGGCGGGCCGTTCCAATATCACGTCTTTTCCGTGCGCAAGTTTGTTATTTCTAATGTAGAATATGCCAATGTGCACGCACAAGCGGAGCAACGCGCTCACGGCTATCCAGGCGCACACAGTAGAAAACATTGCGGTGAGGTTGTGTGTGGATTTCAGCGCAATGTAAACAAAAGATATGTAGGACAAATTATTATTAAAATGCACACTCTCAGAAATAAAGGTACAGGAGCTGTCACTGGGGCAGTACCTTTTCAAAAGTTGCATGTACCCAAAGAGTCTACAGTGGTACCTCAAAGGTGCATATTAGTGCCCAAATGTACCTAAAAAGTACATTTGAGGTGCCATTATGGGCCCTTCAGGTACAAATATGTAACTTTTGAAAAGGTACTGCCCCAGTGACAGCTCCTGTACCTTTATTTCTGAGGGTGTATAACCGCAGATGCTAACAACAGTTAATCTAAATACTTAGGTCTACCTAATCTAAAGCTTAAATTTACATTAGATGTTATAACCGTGAAATAATGATTATTCTTCAGACTATAATCGTACAATCAAAATCTATAATTGTTGCATCCATAATCAGGGGCGCCGCTAGCAATTTTGGGCCCCATGAAAAAATATGAGGACGGGCCCCCTACTACCAAGCTAGCTATCCAAACTCTTTGTCTGCAATGTAGTTATACTGACCTATGCATTTTATTATTGATTTTGTCCACTACTTATCAGTATTTAGTAAGAGAACGGCCATGACTGTAGCTAGCAGATGATTTATTGTTCAAATGTAAATGTAGTACAAAAAGACGAACAGTAATCAAATATTCACTGAAACTTTTACATTTCTAAACACACAAAACACCAATGTGTCACTATTTAAATAACTGTACTGCAATAGTGTCTCATACATTGTGCAATACACTTTGACTGAGGATTTTGCAAGCAAGAAGGCCAGGCGTTTGGCACTTGGGATTTAAGTTACTGTCAAGTTAATCAACATACAGTTTCAAATGTATTTATGTTGTGTTTATTTGGTTTGCAGTGTGCTGGATTTTGCACTCTGTTAATAAAAATGTGTTTAATTTTGATTTATTTATTGTTTTGCTGGCAAGAAGGCCAGGGTTTTGCCATTTAAGTAATGGTCAGTTTAAACAAAAGAACATTTCATATTTATGGGTCTCATTGTAGTATAATTTTGTGTCTTATTGATTTAGTGTAAAGTGTGTCATTTGGGATGCAGCTAATGAAATAAATGACCAAAATACCAAATAATAGCCTACCTGACATGAGTGTAAACGCATTCACCATCGGGAGGCGCTATAATCACTCTCACAGGAGAATACTGCTCTCACATTCCAAAATAAATAAAGTTATCCAACATGTGTGCCTGATAGCTCCGCCCCTTCTGTTACATGCTCAAAGCTGCGGTCTTTGAGTGTGTGAAGTGTCCATCATTACACACTTCTGTTTACCGGCTGAATGAGTGCATCATCCGGGTAAATAAAGTGCATTATTGTTAGAGTTTTCAGTGTGAACGCACTACAGACACTATTTATACTAAAAAATGGCGTAGAATAGTGCATACGTATGCGATTTGGGACGCAGCTGATGTTAACCTCGAGGACATCGCTGCTTTGACAGTTTACCTGACGATCGCACTCAACTCTCTTCCCGCTACTGACGGACTGAACCATCCAGCGAAAGGAGGAGGGTGCAATTTGACAGTGACAGTTGTGACAGACACGAGGGGCAGATATAAGCCGTATTTTTATTTTTTATTTCTAATAAATTGTTTTACTTGTAATAATTTTTTTTTACTTGATACATTCATAATTTATATTACATTATAGTACTGTTATTAATTATAAAGCAGATCTCTGTGGGCCCCTAGAGTGCATGGGCCCTTAGAATCGTCCTAACTTTCCCCCCCTTAGCGGCACCCCTGTCCATAATAGTCATGCAGTTCAAAACATTTAAATGTGTTTGAATGTAGAAGAAGTCTAAAGAATGCACTGCTTTTGTTGTGCTATGAAATAAAACATTTGAATGTTTGTAAAAACAATAAAGCCACATTGTACAATGCACTGATATTATGTAGTTTCAAAATATAACATATTAACATTTTAATGTAGAAAAAGCCAACATGGGTGTCTTAAGGAGCAAATATGCATCATATGCAGTTGTGTCCGCACTCATATTGCAAGTCATACCTCTCCGGCCCTTCGTTTGGGATGCTTTTCATGAACTGGCCCCCATGACAAACTAATTGAATAGCCCTGAAGTAAAGTAACTGTTTTTTTTTTACAATGTACTGGCAAAAACGACAGCTATCTTCATTGAATACAGAATATATGTGTTGCACATGACACAAATATTGGACAGCAACATCTAAAATTAATTCAGACATATCTTTTAGATTATGAAACTGTATTCAATTTCATTAAGTTTGACAGAAATAGCATATGTACATACAGTATACCATTCATGCAACATATTTACAGCTTTCTGTCTGTGTAAATACACATAAAGTGTTGGATATTTGCATTTTCTTTGTATGATTTAAAAGTGAAATGCATCATTTATCCATCTTTGGTTACACTGGTTTGTCCTGATTTTGGTTATGGTCAAGCTGGCTGCTCACCAGCAAAACTGGTGACGATGACAAATTCTTTGATAATGGTCCACAAAGGAGGTTTTGCTTGAGGACACCAGCAAACAAGCATCCAAAAGTCTTTTTTTAACAGTGATGGTGTCAACCTCATTCAAATTCTTCTTTGGCCTCTCACAGTTCAATGCTCTGAGCTCAAATCTGTGGTCATTACTCTCAGCACCCCCACCGGCATCCATTTGTGCGCCCGTGTCTCGGTTTGGTGCCATCCAGTTGGAACTGAACGAAGACACAGGTGTGGAAACCGCCACCGCCAGGAATTGTGTGCGCGTGTATTATTGATTTGTGGCGATGTATGTTTATTCCAGGCCGAACTTGAGATGCAGCTGGCGTTGGATCGGGAGGAAGAGACTCAGAGACAGACCATTTTAGAGCAGGAGAGGAGGGACAGAGAGTTGGCCATGAGGATCGCACAGAATGAGGCAGAACTCATCCAGGATGAAGCCCAAATGGATCCCATCCTGCGCAGGTACACACACACACACATGCAGATCATAATTAAATAATAAAGTCCACATCTCAAACAGCATCAACGGGTTAAAGCAAACAAAGAAAGACTCCACGCCGTGTTGCATCCCTGGTTACCATTCACCAAACACACATAAATCACAGATATTTTTTATATGGAGATTTCCATCTGAAAAGAGCCCGTATGGTCTCGAGCGGCGACAGAACAACAAACAAAGAACTAGGTACTGCCAGACAGCGTTACATAAATGCCATGAATCATTTTTACTGTGGCCAACTGGTGCGCCTACAAAAGCAGGTAAACAGAAACACGAGACGCCTGCGGTGCAGCACTCGGGAGTCATATTTCATTTAGTTAATGGAAGCGGACAAAGAAGTGTCGCCTGTTCCTACTTTGTGTATAATAAAATAAAAGGTTGTTCTACTGTTTATTACACATGCTAACCAGGTGCTAAGAGGAGCGTGTTGTCATCCAAAACCTCTTGTTTGTGCTTCATCTCCATTTTAGAGATGCTACCACAGGTGTTTGGTTCTTCACAGAGATGTAAGACCTATAAAGAGACCTTTTTTTTCTACCCAATTTTCCACTTCATTCAATCTAACCGCACTCACCCACAGTCACGTCCTGTTCCCCTAATCTCACCACAACCTAGATATAGCGGATTACCCATAGAAAGTCACAGTAAACAATGGGCTAATTCTTAGTGTTCAAATTAACCTAAATACTTCATACATGAATAAACTCCTGGATTAAATAGAGACCTAGCATGTGGTTATGTTTGTAGATTTGGCTGTTTTTGTTAACCAATGGAGAAAGGACACAAAGCTGCAGTCATTAGGAGTCATTGTACATAAATATTTAACATTGCCATAGCTTTTTCTATTGCATGAATGGTAAATTGTGAGGCTTTTTGAATATCATTTGTGGGTAATTTTACTTTCTAACCGATTTATTATTTATTCATTTAATTATCTTGGACGATGAGCACAAAATTCACCATAAATGCACATGGAAAGAAGGAGCCATGTCATATCTAGTGGTCTGAAAATGATTTGTTTTATCTACAAACCATTAAAGAATCAACAAACTATTATCACTGAAACAAAACATCCTGAAAATCAAGAGCGTAGAACAAGCCTTTAGGAGTTTTTATTGGAGTTTATCCTTCTCAGACTTCCTTGCTTTGTTGTTCTATTGGAGATTAACAAAGCAATTTCCATTTGCTTATGTTGCTTCAAAATATATGTTGGTATTATATACTGTACAGTATATATTATATACAATGCCTGTCCAAAAAACTAAATCAATGCCTGGATTTAACTAAGCAAATAGGTAAGAACCTCCCATTGGATAATTTCTACATGGATGATTATGTTTCAGCTGGTAACAAGTTGTTTAACCTTAACTGATGCAGAGAGCAGCTTCAATTGTTTAAAAAAAAAAAAAACATGTCAGCAGACACATTCTGTATCGTGGAAAAATTATTAATCTGTATCAGTAGGAGGAAATTATTGGGATGCATCAAGTAAAGAAAACATCTAAGGAGATTGCTGAAGTTAATACAATCGGGTTATGATCTATTCAGTGCAAAGACGATGGGAGCCATCATGCTTGAGGAAGAATTGTGGTCAGAAACAAATCATGAATGATAGAGATGGCTGATATCTCAAAAGTATAGTGAAATAAAATCATAAAAAACAACAGTATAACCCACGGCTATGTTTAATTGTAAAAGTATGAGCATTTCCCCACACACAATGTGAAGGGAACTCAAAGGATTGAGACAAAACAGCTGTGTAGCCTCAAGGAAACCACTTTCCAGTGAGGCTAATTGTGAATATTTTACTAGAAAACTGAAAGATTGGACTTTTTAAGGGACATGGAAAAGAGTCATGTTGTCAGATAAGTCTAGATTTACCCTGCTCCAAAGTGATGGATGCTTCAGGGTAAGAAGAGAGGCAGATAAAGTGATGCACCCATCAAGTCTACCATACAAACCCGTAGGTACAATGCTGTTGCTCAGGTCTACATTCAGCAATGGTATGTGCCCAAAGAATGAAGTCAAATGACTACCTGAATATGCTGAATGACGAGGTTATCCCATAAATCGATTTTTTTTCTTCCCTGATGACACGGGCATATTCAAAGAAGGCAATGCCAGGATTCACAAGGCTCAAATCGCAAAAGAATATTTCAGGGAGCATGAAATATAGTTTTTACACATGGATCGGCCACCACAGAGTCCAGACCTTAACCCTATTGAGAATCTTTGGGTTTTGCTGGAATACACTTTGTGATGTGGTCCGACCCCCCATCATCAATACAAGATCTTGGTGAAAAAATAATTCAACTCTGGATGGGAGTACATTTTGTTGATATTGCAGAAATACAATGAAACGATGCAATGGCAAATACGTGCCATATTCAAAGCTAAAGGAGGTTCAACAACATGTTAGATTGAGACTTTTTTCTTGCTTTTTGGACAGGCAGTGTATACAGTGTACACAAATATATTACAAACAAGCACTGCAGTCTTTACCTGCTTGTGGGAATTGTTTGCTAGCTCTCAGCATGAACATTTTCAGCTCTGGATGATGGTGCTCGAACAGGAAATCTCGACTTTTTAGTGTTGACTGAGAAATGTTGCTTTAAAGGGGAAATAGAGTTTTGTTGCACTGTGTTTATGATTCTTCTAGTGCTCTCATATGGAGTCATCAGTTTCAATTAGTTCATAGCAGAAGGAAATCTGTCACTATAAAATAACCAACAGTCTGTTTGGTCTTCTCCGCACATCACTTAGGAAGTGTCCCATATGGCAGTTTAGCAGTGCTGTGGAGTAATTATCCAAAAAGTAGTAGTGCTACATATCCAACTAAATTACTAAAGTATTTACTTTTGAGACTTGATTTGTTTAGTCTTTTAGCTGAATTTTCCATATTTTATTTCATAATGAATGTTTTAGGAGGTGCTTAAAATGTATGAATGCCGTTGCTTTGTAAAACTGTCAAACCAAGTAGCAATTGCAAACAAATTATGGTAACATTGTCTCAGTTTCTTTTGTTTACTTATCAGTGTTTGAAAATGCTTGAAAGGCTGCCTAAAGGAAGAGTGCCCTCAAAACTGGAAAAAGTGCTGTTAAATTTATTCACTTATAGGGTGTTCAAGATGTAGGTAGCTTTTTTTTCCACAATAGAAGATTTTTAGATTAAATGTCTTTTATTATAATGCAAGTAAACATCTACTGACATTTTGAGAATCCAGAATCATCACAGTAGAGATCTTAAGAAGCAAATTGATCAATCTGTACAAGAAAGCGAACAATATTTACAGCAATAGTACTCCTATGCCGAGTTCAGACTGCGTGATTTTAGCCCTGATTTTGACTTGCTGACAGGTTTTGGGAAATCGCAGACAAATGCCTGAAATCACAGGCAAATCGGTGCTCGTTCACATGAGTAACGATCACACAGTGTGAACTATCAAAGACGCGATCTGACAGAATCGCTGATGTCGCCGATGCCTATGAGATATGCTAAATATTTGGAGCTGTCTGCAATTCAAATTATGCCATGTGAAATGAGTTCTGACTGAAAATATCTGCGATCACCTATAGCCAATGAGCGAGCAGCATACACTAGTATGGGTATCTGCAGGCCAGTGGGAGGATAGGGAGAAGTTAAAAATGCTTCTTCTCAGTCTATATGGACCCAAGAAATGGAGGAAAAACTAGTGTAAATTTGGGAGGATAAATGTGTCTGTTTGACGTGTCATCTGAGCAATATCACAACCGGGTCAAAGAAGAAATAGCTAATTCCCTTCAAAGGCCAGGTGAGCAAGATAAATACATTTTCTACCCCACTAAAGGCTTCTTTCTCATAATGTAGTTAATAACAAAAGATATACTACGTCACCTCGCGTGGTTTCCATGTAAGTTCTCATGTGTGTTTGGTTGTGAGAGATGTAGTTTTCGGACTGAGTTGTCGGCGATTCTTCCAACTGTTAAGTCATGCAGTCTGAAAGCCCCTGTCGCCGGTTTATCCTACAGTGTAAACAAAGCAGCGACGAAACACTACCCCAGATTGTCATGCAATGTGAAAACACCTGTGACACGACTACTTTGAAAACCATACAGTCTGAACTCGGCTTTAAACTTACTTTTCACCCATAATGATTGCAAACTGACACATGAAATGATGCTGTTTTGGTTTAAAGCAAAGATGAAGAACATGTACTAAAGTATATGTTGAATTTTTCATCAAAATAGTACCTCCGTGTGCTCATTCTACACCATAAAAATATCTGCTAATAAACAATTTCCATATTTTGTGCTTTCCATTTATTTACGGTTGTGAATTGCATTAAGGGACCTTGATCTTTGTTTTTAAGTTAAAAATTCAACTGTACTGTTTAACATAGTGACTTTTATTGACATTTTAGTAGGTTGAAATAATATAATGTATAATAAATGTTATATAGAGAAATAATTCTGTAATATAACAGAAAATGTTCTTGCAGTTTATTATAAGGTTTTTCTACTGTAATTTACAACAACTATGGCTGTGTGATTTGGGCAAAATATCTAATTCCTAAATATCTAATTATCTTGTGATTTGTGATTTGGTGTTTGATTTAATCACTGAATGTGCTCACTGAATTGGCTAGTAAGTATGCAACACACAGACGGCAGTCACGCATTTGCTCTGGGCAGGGGAAATTTAAAAAAATCCATATATATTTCATACCTCAGCCTTTTGCGATTTAATTAATAACAACATTTCAATTGCAATTCAATTGTGATTAATCGCACAGCCCTGACACCAACCCAGACAATTTATCACTTTAAACTATTAAAAATGTTAATAAAAGTCACTTTTTTTTTAACTTTTCAAGGTTAAATGTAATTCAAAAGCATAAAAAATTAGGAAAAATTAAAACATGAATGAGAAAATAATAAAAACTGTTAATTTACGTTTTTTTTTTAACTGAGGAAATTCTTCAACTTGTATAAAAAGAAAGATTATGCTTGCTTGTGCCATCTTAATCAGGAAGATTGACTTTTAACATATTAAAACTTAACATAAAACTTCATAGAGTTGCCCTGAAGAAGAAGGTGTCATGAAGCACTGCTTGGCAGGACTGTGGAATTATTGTTGTGTTCAGTTTCTTGCCAGATCAATGGTTTTATGTAATAAGCCCTGAGTGTATCATCAGAAGCCACACGTTTTCATTTTGTTTTGCCTGTATATGTTTATTTGGATTCTCACAATGCCCTTGACTTTACAGTAGAAATATCTTTGCATTAGAAATGTCATTGCTGCTGGTTTAATGTGCCCAGTAATAAAGTAATATACAGTAAATTTAATATTAAAACAGTCCAACTTGTATTTTTAATATTCAGCTTGATCTTTATGATCTTGATTTGATGTTGAATACAACTCGATAATGATACATTGTAGAGGTGACTAAAGTGTAAAAGAAAACTTGAAAGTAGTTGGTTTTTAATGTACTTTTTAAAATGCTGAAGTTGAGCTGCCGTGAATGATAAGTAACCTCTCCAGCACTACACTTGACATTTCTCTTCAGTTGCGGTGTGTGTGTGTGTGTGTTTGTGCTAGCACTCCACTTACACCTGTATGAGTGGGTTAATCAGCAGGGTTGCTGGTTCAGTGACTTCTCTCACAGGGTCTCCGTTAAGCAGCTTTGCTCTTCACAGCTGTCAGAGTCGACAGAGTGTCCCTACATCCAGCGTCACCATGTTCAGCCATGCAGGAGCTCCTCCCAGACACACACTCACCGCTCGCACTGACAGCCCTCCGTCTCTTCTGGGACTCCTGTCACTGCTTTAATATGAGGATGCTGGCTTTAAGGCTGTAGAGTGACATCATCATTTCATGACTTTAATTCTTGGCCTCGGGTACTGGAATAATTGTCTTCTGTAGAAAAGCTGTGGCTCGGGAGATTGCACATCTTTCTTAAGTAGGTTGGGAATGGGAAGCTTACTGAAGTCACCTAATCAAACAAATGTCTCTCTTAAGGTTATAAAAGTGCAGCTTATTATAGCATCATTATTATTCCTCATAACATTATACTTGAGGGTAAGGAGGATGTAGGAGAAATTCTATTCAGATTGTGAAAAAACAAGGTTACATATACAATACAATAACTGATTGACCTTAATCTCAGAAACATGTACTTCGCAACACTACAACCAAACATTGCACCCAATAAACACTGTAAATTATCAAGTTAAGCATCCTTAATGAAGTTTATTTCTAAACTAATTTCGAGAGGAGCTCATGCTAATGATTGACTGCAGCCAGTCCCACATTAGTTAACGTATGATTCACCAATCAGACGAAGCCTAACTCACTATAAATAACCAGAGCATCTTACCCGTCCACCACTACTCCTCCCTCTTCAAATTTAAGTTATTTGTTCACCTCACACTGACAGTCCCCTATGTGCTTAACCAATGCAAACAGTCTGAAAAACCCATGATTAGTTATCCTTTTGAGTCTTCTGGTTTGTGAGTCGTTCATTCATCACTTGACAGCATATACTGTATAACGAGGTGACAAACCCGAGGACTCGAGAGATGAACAGATTTAAATCTTTTTCCGGCTTTAAATGCAATGATTGGCTTCTGTCTTTCACGTGATGAACGAACGACTCAAACCGAGGACTCAAGAGCTGAACAGATCAAATCTTTTTCTGGCTCTGACTGCATATGATTGGCTTCTGTCTTTCACACGATGAATGAATAACTCAAACCCAATAGTGGACTCGAAAAAATTGACTAATCTTTTCCTTCACCTGCACAAATGTGCGCATGCGTGAATGAACGAATCACTCCCTGAGGGGACTCATCGTTCTCGAGTCACATAAAAGATTCGTTCAATATGAACGAATCGTTTAAGAACGACCCATCACTAGAGACTGAGGAAACTAGCCTGACAGATACTCACTGACAGCAAAGAGCATAGAATCACCAAGAGGCGACACTTTTTGGGAAACAGCCAGTAGATGCTACTGTGTCACGTGGCGGCCATTTCGGAATTAAAATTTCAATAGAACACCAGCACAGATAACTAACGTTAGACAGAATGAATTAAAATATTGAGTTAAACATGAGTTAAATATTAAATATTCATGCACCCCCATTGAAAAGCAAATTTTTAAACAATATCTCAACAAAAAGGAAAACAATTTCCAAAATATTGACAATACTAAGTTTAATAAGTTTAATATAATATCTGTTAAACTTATGACATGAAAGTAAGGTTCACAAAATAACTTTTAATAAAATAAATTACTATTTACTTAAATTAAATGATGCAAAAATGAGTTATGCCACAACAAAAACTACTTTATCTAGTAGTTTGTATGGCCTCCTTGATTTTTAATGACAGCACCAGGACTTCAAGGCATGGAACGAACAAGTTGGCTACATTTTGCAACATATAACTTATCCATTCTTCAAAAATGACCCATCTTTTAGAGTTGCTCAAAGAGATGCTCATCGTAATGTCTCTTCAGAACTCCCCATATGTGTTAAATTCGATTCCGTTCAGGAGACATATTATATATTAACTTGTGAATGTGTGTGTATCATGAATTTATGTGTCAGAATTATTTGTGAAGAAAGTGGCTTTTTATATAAAAGCTTTATTAGTCTTTCTTTAATAGACAACGCTGGAACAATACTGTTAATGTAATTTAACATGTCAGTATTAATTTGTTATTTTGCGTAAACTAATTTCACCTAAAAGTGACTAGAAAATAAGTCTGGTTAAAATATATACATTAAGTCTGTAAAATAAACTATTAAAAGTGCTGATGATCACCAGTCTTGTGATAGTAAGTGTTGTATTGTCATCTTTCAGGTTGTATCTCAGCTTTAATGTGCTTTTTAAATAAATAAGCAAAGCAGCTGCTTGTGATCGCGACAATAATCAGATCCAATGGACGGCTGATCGATTTCACTCCAAAATGGCGGAATCGCGGGGATGTTGCTGGGTTGTTGCTTGAACAGATACGGTTGCGACCGGAAGTTAATGAGAATTATTTCTATTAATTATGAAATTTCCCATTTATTGTATTTTATTATCGTCTACACCCACCCCAACCCTAAACCCAACCGTCACAGTAACCTAAAAACAGTAGTTGTACCGAGTATTATTTATGTTATCTATTAAGTCACTCAATAAATTGTATTTTTTAATGCCTAACCCCACCCCAACCCTAAACGCAACTGTAACAGTACTGTAAAAATATTGATTATTGTTATACAGTGTCATAAAAAAAAAATGTCACTATATTAATGTGCACATCGCACTTCCGACCAGCCGCATATCCGATCTAGCCTTTACCCTGTTTGCTGGGCACTGCTGTTGCCATGATATGTTCTATTGAGTGTCGCCTCTTGGTAATTCTAAGCACTTTGCCGACAGCCTGACGCTGCCCAACGGCTGACAGCCATCTTAAAAATAAACATTATTTCACAAGCCTAGAGTGGCGCATTGCAGAGCCTATGCAAACGTCTGCTCATTTTCAACGAAGAGCAGATTTCTCACAGCTGTCATTTTAATTATACTTTTAATTTGATGTTGAAATGAAAACCTGTGCCACATATGGAAATATGGTGCTTTTAGCAGTAGGGTTTGCATTGAGATGTTTCCTACTCAAGCTGCTCAAGTATTCCAAATTTCTCTTCATACCTTAACAGATAAGGTAAAGGAACATACTGTAGATAACAACCTCTAAGAACACGGCCACCCAAAACACTTTCCCATGCATCCACAAGTTTTATACAGTCCACTGAGGATAATGCCATCAGGATTAGAGTCGGAGCTCCAGGGTTCTGATGTTTTGCCCATTGCCCCAAAGGCTTCAGTAAAAATACAATCCCTCCTCAGATTTACTTAATTATGGGAGCCTGGGCCTAATGTGGTCCTTCTCCACCTGCAGAAATCCTTACAGAGCTCACATGTGTGCCTCTCTATTGCTTCGCATTAACCATCGTTAACCGCCATTAACCACCCTCAGTGTTGCAACTTCAGTGTTGCCAAGGCTGCATCTAATTTGCTCAGTGAGGTGTTAATTTGGCATGATCCGTGCTATTTCCATGTCATTACAAGTTTCAGCTAGAATGTATCTCTACGTAAGCAGAAGGCCAATTAATTGTCTGATTGTGCTGTGGCCTAGGGAACGTTTAGCAGCTGGTAACGGGAGCTTAATAGATGCATCAGGGCCTTTGCCTGTGGAGAAATATGAAGCTAAGAAAAACTCCAAATTGTTCTTCCACTCTGCAATCTCAGGGGTGCGCAGGTGCAGGCCAACAAGGTGGCAGCTGGGGTGAAGAAGTACGACCTCAGCAAGTGGAAGTACGCTGAGCTGCGAGACGCCATCAACACCTCCTGTGGTAAGAGCAATCAGTCTTCTCAATCTGATCCCAGAACTTCCTGCTGACCTCAAGCCGCTCTTGGCAAAAAAAAGCATGTCATTTTGGAGATGGGGGTCTAACATGCTTCATGTTGGAGATGGGGAAAATACAGCTTTTTTTTTTTTTTGTTGTTTTTTTTTGGAGAGACTGGTTTTGAAGCCTGCTCTCAGTCCATTATTATTTAAAAAATCAATTAATGATATATTCTTCCTTTTTATTTGCAAGTCTCTTTGTTTATTTGTCTTTTCTGCTAATTGAGCCATAAGACTTCACTCACTCCACCGACTTTCTGGTCTGTCATGTTGGCTTAATTTTTAGGTGTTTAGACTCATAGGAATAGTTTGCTCCAAAATAAGAAAGTCATAATTTACTCTCTTTTGTGTTGTTGCAAACATGGTTTTCTTTCTTCTGAAGAATATAAAATCAGATGCTCAGGCTGTTTTTTGTGATGTTCATAAAAGTTTATATTGCGTTTATTGTTTAATTAAAGGTCCAATGGAATTAAAAGAAATATTTTTAGATGTTAGTATCAGTAATGTTAGCTTTTAAGATATGTATTGCTAATGCGCACCAAAATAGTGACAAAGGTCATGTTTGGTAGATATAAAACTAATATAAACAAGTAAAGCTTGTAGTTTGTCACTTTTAGCTAAATGGAGCAACGGTATGCCCCGCCCCCTTCAAGACGCTTTACATTTAATGTGCTTGAGCTCAACTTTCTCAATGGCAGAGCTGTGATGAAAATAAAATGCTATTAGCTCTAGGGTGTACTCACACTAGGTACAGTTGCCTTGAACTGTGCTGAAGCCCGATTGTCCCCTCTTCCCCTCTACCTCGATCGCCTGCTCTCACACTGTATTTTGCCTTCCGAGACAGAGCACGCTTACATCATCGATATTGTGACTGTTCAGCACAGTGGACATTGCTTTAGTTATATCATTTTGTATTATTTTTAGTTGATGGGATGCAGTGACATGCAGTCAAATATTTTGCGGAACAGATACAGAACTTTTGACGGCCATAAATTTTCGTAAAAATCATTGTGTGAGAGGTTTGTATCTTTAATTAACTGAATCAGTTCACGTTCATTGAAAAGTAAGAATGATTAATAAATCCATATGAAACAGTTGATGTCGCATCTCCAGTTTCATGCTCAGACATGCTTCGTACTAAAAGTGTACCGCGCCAAAGCCAAACCAAACTGCGCTTTGGCACATCTCTTCTAACCGGGCCTGAGCTGGCCAACTGAACCGCACCTGGGCCCGATTTGTAGCACTCACACTTATCAATCAAACAGGGAAACGCGCCTGGGTACTGTTCGGATAGCCTAGTGTGAGAGCACCCTTGTTTTAAAGGGGAGGGGCTACACTATATCCCACCCTCATGTTTCTGTTGGGATTACGTCAAACTTCTAATAAAAATGCACATTTCAAAGCACTTCACGCTAGGGTTGGGCGATGTTGACGTATTTGGCATCGTACGATGTCTAATGTGAAACATCGCGATGGACGATGGCATCGTCATCATTGGCGGTGGTGAAATAAATATTTATGAATAATTAATTAATTCATAACAAATTAATTATTTGTAGGCTACCGTTTCAACTACCTGACGTGTATGGTCTTTATTTTACCTGTAACCAAATCATAAATTAATAAAGATAAGTTACACACAAATTACCACCTGTCAATCATGTTTTTCCGCAGGACTCTGGCATGAATAGGCAGAGTGATCTGTGTCGTTATGATGGCGTCGACAAACTTGGTTGGTAAAAAAGGTGCACAACCAACATTATCAAAAGTATCAACAGTATACTCGAAACATAAAAGCGAAAGATTGAAGCAGTGTACTGACGCTGTGACACGTTACCTGATAGATTCAAAAGAACGAAGAGTTGTTAGATAAAGACAAGATGAATTAAATATCATGTTTAACAACTATAATGAGACGTGATCCAATGGTACATGCTTGATAAACTGTCCGACGTGCACTGCTCTCTGGAGTTCAGACGAGCGCATGACAGTGTGTGTGGCTGTGTGTGTGGTCACGAGATGTGCATTTTCAGCGGACGGAGGGCTGTTCAAAATTGCCAGTGTAGATGTGGATCATTTTCGTTCTAAAATGCCATTTTAAAACTAAGACATATTAGTGTAAACAGGGCCTAAGTGTGTTTTTCGCGTGCGGGTTTGCGATGGGGCGGGGCAGAGGATTGGCGATGCCCTCTCAGCATCGTGATGTCTATATGCCATCGGAGTTGGACTTTGGTATCGTCTATTGACCTGACCCTACTTCAGGCGACCTTTAAACATATTTTGTTTCAGTATGTTTTACTCTCTCTTCATTAGTTTTACTCAAAGTAACACTGCATTAAGCCATTTGAAGAGAGGGCTTTACATTTAAGTTAACCACAAAGTAGACTTGATGTTACAATCTATATTACATGATAATTTACTGACTATGATGAAATAAATCAATGAATTAACGTCTCATTTTGTGTAGAAAATTAGGTCTAGTAACTTAAGTAACTAGAACTAAAAGCAATGGTAAATTAGTGTGAATACAACCTCAGAATGCACAAGTGCATGGTTGAAGAAACAGTATCAGAAAGTTGACAAGGTTTTACTTCATTTTATTACTTCGAAGAATCATTGTAAACATAATAACACGTAAAAAAAAGACAATTATTTAAAAAGATAAAATCGATATAAAAAGATAAAAAGAAAGTAGATAAACTTCGAAACACTTTTACCTTGTTCATGTTTAGCATGAAGCTGAGCACTTTAAAAGAGTTGTAATATCAACTGGGCTCTTTGTGTTTGACAATGCCGTGCTGACTATGCGATCTCTCACTCTTATAGATATAGAATTGTTGGCAGCTTGCCGAGAAGAATTTCACCGTCGCCTGAAGGTCTACCATGCCTGGAAATCAAAGAACAAGAAGCGAAATACAGACACAGAGATGAGGGCTCCCAAATCGGTCACCGACTACGGTAAGCTATGACCTATTTCCCCAAGAGAACAACACAACAACAGAATACAAACTGCTCCATGTGTAGCTGATGATTTCATCTGTTATGATAAAAGGTGATTCAGCGTAATATCTATTCTGGAAAGCTACTCCTCTGAGTGTGGTTCCTCAAGGTTGGATACGCACTTCTTTGTTTGTTGTCTTTCTCGAGAGCCTTGCGGCACGTTTCACGATTAGCATTGGGATTGTGATGCACATAATGCAGAGCGCTTTAAGCACATCTAAAGGCACTTGCTGCCGTTTCAAGGAAATCAAACCTCTCGCTTATTTGCCTGCTTGAAAGGCACGTCACCCTGTTTGGTTGTTAGAAGACTAGCGCTTTTTTAAAGTGTTTGCTCGTGCAGAACAAACAGGAGATTTGGAGCTGCGTGACCTGCAGGATTTCTTCAAACAATCCCTTGTTGTGGATTCCTCAGATGTGCCTTACCTTCAAACAGTGGAGTGTTTGTATCAGGTGTGCGAGGCTTATGCCGTCTCACTCCAAGAGATGAAATCAAGCTTCTGGCTTTGCAAAGTCAATATTGAAATGCAGAGAACTTCTGCGAGAACTTTCTTGACATTATGCCATCCTCCGAATCTGTTTGATCTTCAGGGATGAGGGATTTAAAACGCACACTTCCATTTATGATGTCATTTAAGGCTGGTTTGATATGTATTTGGAGCAGGAAATATAAGAAAAGGTGCTTTGATATAAAGATTTAGGTTTGAACGGCCCTACTTTGCTGTAGTTCATACTGTTACTATTTTTGTTATGGGTATGCATCATACTCCGCATTGAGGAAAGATGTTTAAAGAGCTTCTTAAATTGTAAGGAAACCTGAAAAGGAACGACTCTAATGTTGAAATATGAAACCCAGGAATTTTACATGTAGCATGGTCTTCAAACAAGAGCTTGCAATGTAAAGTAGTATACCAGTAGATATGGAAGGGAGTGATAAATTAAGTTGGGCTAAGTGTAAAGACTACAATTCTAATTTATTACTCAGATCTGTTTTTTGTTTTTTTTAAACAGCTGTTCATGTTGTTTTAAATGCGGGTTATATTAAATTCTGTTGTGAACTGATCACAGTCCTGGAATGAACTGTATGCACAAAAGCACAGCCTACTAGAGGTAGACAAAGTAAGAGATCATGCTTTTTTTATGGTGACATCTGCTGAAGAATCCATCAAAATGATGCGCAGACAATGTCAAAAACCAAGATGAGAATGTGAAAAAATAAAGTAGAGAAACATTTATGGTATGAGCTGCAGGACTGTTGAAATGGTTGAGGACTCATGGAAGTGCAAAAGATATAGTACGTTTATTTTTATAGATACATTTTAACTAATTGATTGCTGCTTTTTTATAGTTCAATGCAGAGAGTGCATTAATTTAATGTCAGGCAGACATTATAAGAGACAAATATACAAGCACAGCTTCAAAAACAAGTCCAATATCACTATTATCTTTTATCAATTGTGTATTACCAATGCCGAATTAAGACCGCTTTGAATTTAAGACGCAAAAATCTACTTATACAAAAAAAAAAGGAAATCAAATTAAAAAAGATAAGGGAGAAGTTATTTATAATAAAACAAAACCAATTTTAATTTATAAATATATAATACAAGCACTATAAAAAGGGTAATCTCTCATAAGTTTTTAATTTACTTTGGACATACAGTGCTTGATGGCAGTTAATGCACTGAGTAGCTGTTCATGGTGAACAATATCAAATGCTTCATAGAAAAAAACAACCATATGTGTAAAAAATTATAAAAAATAAATAAATGGCTTATGTTTTACAAACAAGCAAATGTTTAAAATAAGGAGTTTTTAAAGCAGCTTGACAAAAGAAGAAGCCCAAAGTCAAGTATTATAAACTGAGGATAATCCATAAACTACACAGTAAGAGCTAATTGATATGACATAATGCATAAGCGGACATTAAACACTTATACTTAGCAGTCTCCATGTGTTTCTTGCCTCATTACAAACATAAGCTGCAAATAGCATAAATAGTAAATGGCTTGTCATGTTTTCTAAACAAGCAACCATGTGTTTAAAATAAGCATTTTTTCCAAGTGGCTTGCCAAATGAAGGCCAAAGTCATGTATTATAAACTGAGGAAAATACATAAAAATCACAGTAAGAGCTGAGTGATATGACATAATGCATAGACAGACATTAAACACTTATACTTAGCAGTCCACATGTGTTTCTTGCCTCATTACGAACATAAGCTTCACAATGTATATGCTAAACCAGGGGTGTCCAAACTACGGCCCGCGGGCCATCTGCGGCCCGCAATCAGTTTAGTGGCGGCCCGCGAGGCTTTTTATAAATATTAATAGAATCTAGCCCGCTGTAGAAAATAGATGTAATTCAATAAATAACCACCGGGTGTCACTATCACGTGCCTTCAATTAGACCACACTGAAGTAAACATAATTGATATCCACGTTTTGGCGAGCCATGGCGCAACCAAGAAGAAGGAAAATCCACAGTGAGTGCGGGAAATGTCTGAGTTTTACAAGAGTTTGGATTCATCCAAATTTCCCTTGATAAAACAACGTCACTGTTCACATTAACAGAGTTTATGGTGAGTAAAATATATATTATGATTTTAAAATATAGAAAATAATTCCATAATAATACACACACATACATATACATATACACACACACACACACACACACACACACACACACACACACACACACATATCTATCTATCTATCTATCTATCTA
>CAIGQQ010038941.1:5204375-5216731 GCA_903798035.1 Danio albolineatus | reverse complement strand
TGTGAAATTGTAAAATTTGGCCCAGGACAACATTTTGTTTTTTGCATCTGGCCCTCGGCCCAAAAACTTTGGACACCCCTGTGCTAAACTAACAAATGTAACAGTTCGCTTCGAAGTTACACTGAATAAATTTATAATCTCCTACATTTTACATCCTGACATGTGAACAGTAGGCGGGTGGATAACTACATTCCTCATTAACTCTTTATTGCTTAACGACACTTACCAGATAGGTAAGTTTATCAATTAACTGTCCTGTGCTGTCAGATTTTTTAGATACATATATATGGTTTCCGTGTTGTGTATTTGTACGTGGTGAAGTATTGTGAGGCCAGAGAAAATTTTCCACAATGTGGAGAATAAAGTAAAATAAACAGTAAACAATCTGTAGGGATGATGGTGTTAGCTTATAGTTTATGGCCTATTGGTCTTCCTGCATCTCCCAATTTTAGCACAGTCTGTGTTGAAGTACATACAAATGCTGAGGGCATGCTAATTATTAGTCAGGTGTACAACATTATGCTCTGTATTTTGTTCTAATAGGGCCTGCTTTTCACTGGGATTTTGGGCTCACAGAATGAGGAAACAGTGGTGTTTTAAGCCCATTGTATGACCATTTCCATGTAGTGAACCCTTATTATTGAGCTATGCCTAGGTATATCCAGAGTTTCTTTAAGGGTGCATTCCACTGGATCGCTCAAAGACTCTAGTGCTCTGAGCAGAGCTTTAACGTTTTTAAATTCAGGGCAGATAATGTATAATGTGTTTTTAATGTTTTGTGTGTGATATGCTGCAACCCAATTGCCTTTGGGAAATGAGGAAACGATAACTAACAAACTCACTAACACTTCTTCAACTATCGGAGCATTTAACAAATACTCAGTACCTCGCCATGCTGCTGGCATTCTAAAAAAATGCTTAGAAAAACTTCCACTGAAAACAACAGGGAAAAATAAGATAATACCTGCACTCATGAAGCAGGAGAAAGAAAATGACCCAAGGGGTTCATGCAGAATAAGAAGGAAAAGCCAAATGCATATTAAGGTTTTAAGGCACAGAATGTTATTTGTGTTGTTCATTTATACAGCAACAAAAATTATTTACAGGTTGGCTAGTCTCAGTGTTTTTCGATTTTACCCGGCAGCAAGGAAAGCACCTTCCTTCTGCCTGCTGCGACAAATTCAACAAGGTGAGGTCAGAAACGTTGTGTGTGGGGGAATTGGAAAAAAAGAAGAAACAATATAGACTGTGGCACTAGAGCGAAACAGAATCTTATGGGAGAGGGACTGAAAATCCATGTAGAGCTCTACATTGCAGGCTTTTGTGGACTGGAGCGGGACAGCGGTTAAAAGTTATGTGCGGGACAAATTATATTTTTTTGCTGGAGTGAGCAGGAGTAACACAGTCTTGTGGGAGCAAGACTAAAAAAAATCCATACTGAGCAGTAGGAGTTGTTGTTTTGATTATCAATTAAAGGGGGTCATGGTGGCATAGTGAGTAGCACGATCGCCTCACAGCAAGAAGGTTGCTGGTTTGAGCCTCGGCTGGGTCAGTTGGCATTTCTGTGTGGAGGTTATGTTTGTGAGGGTTTCCTCTGGGTGCTCCGGTTTCCCCCACAAGTCAAAAGACATGTGGTATAGGTGAATTGGGTTAGCTAAATTGTCCGTAGTGTATGTGTGTGAATGAGTGTTTATGGATGTTTCCCAGTGATGGGTTGCAGCCGGGAGGGCATCCGCTGCGTAAAACGTATGCAGGCTAAGTTGGCAGTTCGTTCCGCTGTGTCGACCCCAGATTAATAAAGGCACTAAGGCGAAGAGAAAATAATCAGTTAATATATAAATTATTGTCTAGATTATTGTGGGATTTTGCTGTTAATTGAAATACATATTCTAGCTACTAAATAAACAAGGTTATTATTTCAGATTTTGAAAATATGATTTTCAAATTATTATTACTACTATAATCGTATTGCTATTATGCAATTTACAGTCATTATACAATATTTTTAATTGTATTTTATTTCACCGCGTAGAACTATGAAAAAGTGACTAACTAATTTATCATTTCGCCAAAGATTTCCTTTATAAGTGTTATGATAATCAAACATTCATGCATTCATTCATTTTCTTTCGCCTTTATTCATCAGGGGTTGAACTTATCCAGCGCATGTTTTACACAGCGGATGGCCTTCCAGCTGCAACTCAGTGCTGGGAAAGATAACTCTTACTTAATATAAATCTTCTTGTTTTTATTTTTTTGCACTCACAATTAACACATTAGCTAGCTCCACACTCCAGAGAAGGGCTGCACTATATTGGAAAAATCTGATAATGCGATATTTTATACATACAGTTTGACAAGATAGTTTGAATAACCCTATTTGATGGTTTTCTAGGCAGTCTAATAGTATTTAGGTACAGGAATTGATTAATCACAATGCAAAAAATTAATTTCTTACATTGTTTTGTTTCATTTCTAGTGCAAATATTAAAACACTCTTAGAGAAAGTAAAAATAATGTTTAGTTCTCGCCATCAGAAGAAATAAGTGAAAATTAAGAGTTTATTAGCCAGTGGGGTAACTGGAATAATCTTGATTTGGCTTTGAAATGTAGATATTTGGACTAGAAACAAGCATGAAAAGCATTTTTTATATATATATAAACCAAATAAAGTCCATATAAATACAGAAATTAAATACAGGTCTATAAATCCTGGTCAACTATAATTCAGACTCAACATTGCATATTTTTGCGATGGGACTATCGCCGATGTGCACACTGCGATTTCAATACTGAAACAATATATTGTGCATCCCTACTCCAGAGCAACTTAGTGGATGAATATCAAGACCTAATTCAAACTGAAGGCTAAACTTGATCTAATCTGTCATGTTTCATAACGGAAAGCCACTCACATTAAACCATTGTGTGAATTTCTACCAATAAATGTGTCTGTCCATCTAAATTGCAGAGCTCAAACAAACATATGATCAAAGGATTTTGGTTTTGGCTACCAAAGTCCAAAAAAGCACTATGTCTTTAGTGTATATGATAAATATATTATAGATATATATTCATAGATGACTGTGTGTTTGTGGTTTTGTACAACCACAAATGGCACACGTCATGTGTTTTTGTGATCTTTCAGACTTACGATGGCCACCCCATGCATAGGTTTGTTAAGTCTAAGGGACGATATGGCTGTTCCAGTCTTCATTGTAGCTCTCAGAAGAGTACACATGTAACCCACATGTGCCCTCAAAGCAACAAATCTGCAGGGACTGATATAGGACTGAGAGTAGATTTCTTTAAACAGTCGAAACAGCATAATGTCAAAGAAGTGCGAACTCAGGGGAGACTACAAAGTGGTGACATTTTGAATTTGGCAATGTTTTCATCAGGGCCTTGTTGTTTTCTATTGGGATTGTATCTGCGGAAGTTACAATGTTGTGATACAGCCACAGCATTTTTCAAAGCATGTTATTGTAGAACTTCACATTAGGTCATATATTTTACGTCTGAAATATTTGTCTGTAATTTTTAAAATTGTCAATCAGCTGTCATTTTAAGCTCTGGATTCCAGGATGCGCCAAGCCGAGGTCAAAGTACAGCGAAGACAAACACTGGCTATAATGTCACCTTGCTTTAACTGTATTTGATTCAATCTGGCATCTAAAGCTGCGTGTGAACACACCAAACGGATGACAGCGGACTGAAAGGAGAAAGTGCACACACCTGCAAGGTGGCTGTAGTCTGTGCAGTCATTCCGAAAAGAAAACCAGAACTAGTGCTGCACACATACCTACCGTGAACAAAGCAGTGTTTCCATATTGTTTTCATCGTTTTGTGTCCATCACCACTGATGGATTTGCTTGTGCAAAGATGCCTGATAATCTTCTATTCCATTCATATTGTTTGGAAATATTTGAGAAATGTGATGAAAAACAGATTCTTTGTGTTCCCTCTTGACTTTTCAGTTTTGAATCGCTCTCTGAAACACTTAGAAAGAAACACATTTCAAAACAACATGCTAAAAATGACTTTGCATCTACATCACAATCAGATTACCCTTGCATCTCAACAGCAGGTTTTGAACAGATGTGCAATCAGAATTTCTTCATAATATTTGTACTTTTATTAATTTTCCAGCCCAGCAAAACCCTGCTCAACCCGTCCCAGCCCGGCAACAAGAGATCGCGATGAACCGACAGCAGCGTTACTTCCGCATTCCCTTCATCCGGCCTGCAGACCAGTACAAAGACCCACAGAACAAGAAAAAAGGCTGGTGGTACGCTCACTTTGATGGACCCTGGATCGCCAGGCAGATGGAGCTTCATCCAGACAAGCAGCCGATCCTCTTGGTGGCAGGTACCAAATACTTAGATAAATCAATCATTTCCCCTAAATTATAATCAATAAATACTTCAGAAAAGAAGCAGGAAGTGATGAAATAGCTAAAACTCTTAAAGGGAACCCCTGGGTTAAGACATGATGCTTTAATATAATGTGAATGATGCCTCTTTATGAAATATGTAGAAAAAAATGCACAACATATTTACCTTATTCAAAAAAAATCCACATTTATTAGCATTAATGGAGAGAGCTGATGATCGGTCTTTATCGGTTTAACTGGAGTCTGTAACCATACGTTCACACTGAAGGTGGTAAAAACATCAATGTTCACTCTGGCCACCCTGTCGCCAACACTGTCTGCCTTCAGAGCTCCATCGGCGAGAGCGTCAAAACTCGCTACACTGATCTCGTAATTAAAGGAGCCGCTGCAGCATTATCAGCAAATCACTGACATTCCCGCATAAAACATGCTGTCTAGCGTAAAATGTTGCCCGCTTTTATCAGATTCATTTAACAATGGAAGATCAAGTTGTTTAAGTCGTCTATTATGTGTCCATATGTCTGAAATATTCTGAAGCAGCAATACTGATTTGCTGCATGAAATTCCTACTTTTTTAAAGAAAAAAAATCTATAAAACATTAATGCACATCAGTAACATGTCACTAACTTCTTTAATGTATGTCCCTGTAAGAAAACATTGTAAATTACTGGAAATCTGGCAACCGCAATATTAAAACCCTTTGGAACAACTGTGGTCGGAATCAAAGTTCACAGTGACCGTGTTCTCTGGACTCGTGTCAAGTGGTGGACTTCTACATTCTGATTGCTTGCTGCTGAACCGTGTCATAGCTCATTATTATAACGATGACTTGATTTCAACTCTCTTCGACGCCCACACGAAGATGCGCCGCACTGCTCCTCGCTGCTTATCGCCGTTGAAAATGAATGACTTCCGGCTACTTTGACGCTCTGGCTGCTTTTAGTGTGAACATACGGTAAGTGTTTAATATAAACATATGCACATCTGACAGAAATAAACCGCAGTTATAAAGCGTCCCATTTTCTCTAGTTATGCAGCATTTAAGACGGATGTTGACAAGTGTCTGCACAATTATTAGAATTTAGAATTTATTTATTTAATAGGGACATTATCCTTGAAAAGGAAAGATGCGTTGTGCCAGGTTTTAGCAAGATTGCTATTTTCCACCTGCAGTCACTGGACAGGTAAATCTTAAAACAATCAAAGAAAAGAAAGAAAAATTAATTAATTAATTAATTAAAAAATGTAATAAAATTGGCAATTGAAAACATGCAGACTCAATCACATACAGACTAAACACAGATACATAAAACACAACACTCAGTGTGTGTTTAAATTTGATTTGACAAAAACCAGCCCCTGGTCTGGCGTGAAAACATTCTGTACTTTGTGCATGTGATTAAATCTGTTGAAAGGGTATTCCTCTATAAGAAAAAGACGATTGGCCAAAAGAGGTTTTTCTTCTAGGGACAATACATGTTTTCTTTGACGTAAGAGTTAAAAACCTTCTTAAAAAGGAGCATTCATTCATTTTCTTTTCAGCTTGGTCCCTTTATTTATCAGGGGTCGCCACAGCGGAATGAACCGCCAACTTATCCAGCATATGTTTTACGCAGCGCATGCCTACTGAAGGAGCAGCAATATTATTAAGTTTGTTAAAAATCTGTGGATTTATGCGGAATGATTTTGGGAGTATCAGAACTTAAACCTTAATATATGAAATAAAAATGAATACCTTTTTAACGTTTATTTAATGTTTACAATGCGAATCCAATTAGATCCACTTTATTTGGTAAACAAGGCAAGACTCTCATATAAAATATCTACTAAAAGACAGAAAATATTACTTTACAAACTGTATTGTAAATAAATCATATGAATATTTTTATATTGGTCAATATTACTGAAACTATTAAAAAAACTGAATAAATATACATTTACACACATTTACACAAGTAAATAAACAGATACAATGATGGGCTAAAAATCTGCGGAAATCTGTACGCGCAGATTCCGTGTGGGCCTACTAGAGAGGCATTTTACGTCAAGGAATCTATCGAATTTATTGGTTACTTTTTCTTGCCTTTTTTTTTCTTTTTCTTTTTTTTTTTTACCAAACATTTTTACTCAATGTCCAGAGGGATTTAGTGTAATAGTGTTACTCCCTATGGTGGAAAAATATTAACAGTAATGAAGATCAAGATCCCTTTGACTGAAAATTACAACCAAAAGATGGCATAATGTTTGTGGCGCAATAGCAGGCCCGGATTAAGAATTCAGAAGCCCCTGGGCACAGTGTCTCGTAGGCCTCCTGCCTGGCTGCACCCCTATAGTTGAATTAAAAAAATAAGATTAATATATTTTTAAATAAAATTAATCTATAATGTATTGCCCACATTTTTAAAATAAATGATATACAGTACATATATTTGTAGTCTACAGAGAATAAACTTATTTTTAAAGCATTTAAAGCACACTTTGAAAAAAAAAAAACTTATAAAACTAGTCAAAATTAATGGATTTTTATACTGTATATCTGTTCAAGTTCACTGAAGCAGTTCTAAAAATGCATATTTAAGAGTATTTTTAATGTATAATTTCTAAACTTACAATACATATGATTTGAATATAACACCTCTCCAATCCAGTTCTATGGGAAAAATAGAAGAACTTGTTCGTCAGACGCTGGATTCGAACCGGGTTCATGATCGATGGCGTTAAAACATATTGCCATGCGCATCACGAGCTACACCACTCATGTTGCTGTCAGTTGCGCTCTTTAGTTATGTTGTCTCTGTCAATCAAACAGTGATGGGCGGGAATCACTGAACTAGCTTATTCCAACGAATTGTGCTATTTTCAAATAGCCTAAATAGAAACTCCAAAATTGGCATTTTTGTTCACCCCTCGCAAGGGCCCCAGGTGTGCCATAATGCCCCATTGGTTAATCAGGCTCTGCATAATATAGAAACCTTTTGAATCACTTGTTTTGGTGCATTTTTATTGGGAATTGATAACGCACTAAAGGCAGCGCAACCAAATTATGTCAACGAAAACAATGGTGGCGCCCATGGTCCAAAATAAACTGGAATATATGTGGATTTATTTCAATAACGTAAATATGCCATGTCTTTTTTCTACATATTTCTCAAAGAAGCATCATTCACATTATATGAATGCATACTTGATACCCAGGGTTCCCTTTAAGTTCAAAAGCTTATCTGTGAGTGTGAAATGTGTACACATATATATTGCACGCCTTCTGTTCCCAGGTAAGGATGACATGGAGATGTGCGAGTTGAGTTTGGAGGAGACCGGCCTCACACGAAAACGTGGAGCCGAGATCCTGCCCCGGCAGTTTGAGGAGATCTGGGAGCGCTGCGGTGGCATCCAATACTTGAAGAACGCTATTGAAAGCAAGCAGGCCCGTCCAACCTACGCGACCGCCATGCTTCAGAATCTCCTCAAGTGAACGTCACACGTTTCTCTTATCGGTTCACTTTATCTATGCACATTCAGATTAAAAGTTGTGCCGCTAGAAAACAGCGCAACTCTAGTGGAGGTCTAATTCACTTTTTTTTGTTTGTAGTTTGTTCCTTATTTTGCTGTGACCTTAGAAACCAGTTTTCAAACAAACCTGAGCCGTCTTGCTCAGAGATGCCTTAAGATTTTCAGAAAATTCACATCTCGCTTGATAGGGATGTTATTCAAATGTCACCCCGCATATAAAGGACTTATAAAGGAGATTTCGTTGTGTAGTGACAGACATTTCTGAAAATACCGTACTTTCGGATACTTCGTTAAATGCGACGTGTCATTTGTGGCATGTTAAAATATGCAAACGATAATACATTCCTAAAAAAATGGCTAAATGTTTATTTATTTGAGCTTTCTGACCAGCCCTAGCATCATTAGCTCATCCAATGGTGCATTTGGAGAGAGGGCCAACCATTTGTTTTTGTTTTTAATCAATAGCAGTCAAAGCTCAGGCCTTTTTTTCACAGTACTGTTGGTGCATCAAAAAAAAAGTTACCTTTTAAAATAAATTCTATTATATGACTTAAATGTCATTAATGTAAAGAAATATTTAATATGTTAAAACAGAATAGCTAGTCAAAGTATCCCTAATTAAATCAAATACCGGCGTTAAAGGCTAATAAGGAACATGCACTGGAATACGTTAGGTTTGAATATTTTCTCTCACCTTTGCAAATGTGACCAGCAGAATGGTTTCCAATCTGAAAATGCCTTTACATATATTTGATAATGACTTTTATAGATGAGTTTAAAAGCAGCTTCGGTTCATAAAAAGGAGAGTCACTGCTGCCGTGCGTGCTTTCGCTCAGCAATTTTGTACTTAAATCGTGGTGATACGCTAAAGGGCATATTCATTTCTGTTCAGTGAAGTGATAATGGCACCTTTGTTAATGATTTGCTGTGAATTCTGTCGGCGTGTGTGGTAGATTTCTGTCATTTGTACTTTTATTTATGTACCGAGTCAAGGAAATATTTCATTTAAAACGAGCTCGTACTCTGGAGTGTCTCGTTATGCGCTTCTTATCTCGTTTGGTCATAATAACTGCCTGAAGAACAGAAGTAATGGAAACGGCGATGACATTCGAAGCGCTTTGAAACTTGGCACAGACCAAAATTGCTGCATTTGATCAATCCGCTGGCATTATCCAGACTTTGTTTATTCAAATGCTGATGCTTTTCCGACTGAAACAGCGTCATCTCAAACGATCGGTTTATTAATATTATAATTGGTAATGACTTGTTTCCTGTCTGTCAGCTTATCTTTAATGTGTCTGGGTTGAATATGATTGACTGTCTCATTTTTGACTGGCAACTGTTGCTCTGTGTACTCTACTAGACCAAAATAAACACGTTCCATATGAAATGTGTGTTATGTTTAGATCTTTGAGTCGAAAACTTTAATGAAGGGGACGCGAATGGTTCATTTGAGAACTTCAGCTGAAATAAGGGTCATGATACACTTCATCTGTAGCTGAAATATACTACAATAGTTTACTTTTAATTAATTTTTAATGTAAAAACAAAGAAATTATCCCCACATTTAGTCATTTCCCCCAAGAGTTCAAGGGTTTGTTCACTCAAAAAAATTGTATTATGTTATTAAATACTCACCCTCGGTCATTCCAATTCCCTGAGACTTTTGTTCATCTTCAGAACAGAACTTAAGATACACATAAAAAATGATTTTTCTCCTTATTCAAGCTACTTACAGTATGTAAATGAGCTTCAACAATATAACTCTTAAGATTTTTTGGGGACAACTTAATTGTTTATGTTCAGTCAACCTAGATTCGTTAACTTAATGGATTTGTGTTGGGCAATTTGAATGAATTGTGTGGAACCCAGCATATTTTTGCAGTGTATTTTAGATGAAATCCTAGAGCTCTCTGACCCTCCATAGACAGCAGTATTCAGGGTTTATACGAAAACCTGGAAAAGTCGTGGAACTGTGACATGACGATTTCCAGGCCTGGAAAAGTTTTGGAAAAACAGGAAAACCCATGAAGTTTTGGAAAAGTCATGGAAATGTGTTTAAAAAATTTCTGTATACTTGAATAAAGGTTAGCTGTCTTTTATGTTCATGGCCAATCCCAGGGTCTCACATTATTAGTGCATTATATAAATAAATTACATTTTAAGTAGTTGGCGGTTAATTCCGCTGTGGCGACCCCTGATAAATCAGAGACTAAGGCTAAAGAATGAATGACTAAAAGCCTAAATGAATGAATGATTGTTGCGTGTTTTAAGATGTGCTGTAATAAATGTTTACCACGTATGCTTAGACACTATATGAAACATTAGGTCATGAAAAATGTCTTGAAAAAGTCGTGGAAGTTTAGTTGTAAAAATGTGTATGAAACCTGAGTAGTCCAGAAAAGGAAACAAAATCATTGTCAAAACCTTCAGTTTGACTTCAATAGTTCAACTGAAATCCTATAAAGCTCTAAGAATACTTTCATGCACCCTAAATAAGTCAGGGTGTGCTTCTACTATGGTCAATATCATATATTGCCATTAGAGTCAGCAGCAAATTAGGTTCTGTAGTAAAAATAGTAAGCGCTGTATAACCCCATAGTAAGGGTGCACCATAATCTGATGTGGAAGAGACGTGGCAAAGTTTTTATATGCACACAAAAGTGTTTTTGGAGCTTCGTATGATTATTGATGAACTACTGAAGTCACATGGAATGTTTTGAAAATGTTTTTGTTGTCATGTCCTGACTGTTTCTGTCAATGGAGGACAAGAGAGCTCCAGGATTTCATCTAATATATCTTAATTTGTGTTTTGAAGATGACAGGTCTCAAGGCATTGAAACGACATGAGGTCGAGTAATTCACAACAGAATTGTATCTTTTGGTTGAACTAACTGTTCAAAGAAACACTTTACATTCAGTTTCTTAGTTTGGGATGCTCAGGATAAACTAAAAGAATAGAGAGATACAGCCCAGTGTATCTACTTGTAAATAAATACCTCATTGTGAGGAAGGAAACAAACCTTTGACCAGGGTTCAAAGCAGCAAAAACATTGCATATCTCATATACAATTGAAATTTTTTTTTTGCAGGTACAATTAAAAATAAGTTCAGAACTGATCTAAACACAAGTTCTCATTCCTGGAGGTATTCCTTCAGTTGTCCGAGAGTATGGCAGATCCTTGAGTTGAGCGGTTGCATCATAAACTCACCAGATGTCTACAAGAAAACAGTGGAGTTGAGTTGCTTGAGATGCACTGAAGAGCTTTGGTGACAAGCTTAGCTGAAAATAAAGTGTCTGGACATCATAAAACGGTCACTTCAAAGCCTTCACCATCAGGACTCCTCAAAAAACAGCAAGAACTCCTGCTGGATGTCCGCCGCATCTGTTATACAAGGAGGAAGAACAACATGGTCATGTAAGGAATCATCACGATTTGCGTAATGCAGGGGTGTCCAAACTCGGTCCTGGAGGGCTGGTGTCCTGAAAAGTTTAGCTCCAACCCTAATCAAACACCTGAACCAACTAACCAAGCTCTTGCTAGATATACTAGAAACTTTCGGGCTGGTGTGTTGAAGAAACTCTCCAGGACACTGGCCCTCCAGGACCGAGTGTGGACACCCCTGGCGTAATGTATAATAATGCAACACAATATCTTTCATTCATTCATTCATTCATTCATTCATTCATTTTCCTTCAGCTTAGTGCCTTTATTCATCTGGGGTTGCCACAGTGGAATGAACCGCAAACTATTCCAGCATATGTTTTACTCCGCGGATGCCCTTCCACCCACAACCCAATATTGGGAAACATCCATACACTCTCACATTCACACACACTCACACACTTCGGCCAATTTAGTTCATCCAATTCACTTGGTCTTTGGACTGTGGGGGAAAGCGGAGCACCCAAAGGAAACCCATGCGAGCACAGGGAGAACTCCACACAGAAATGCCAACTGGCCTAGCAGGGATTCAAACCAGCAACCTTCTTGCTGTGAGGCAGTTCTAACCACTGAGCGACCATTTCGCCCACATTATTATTATATACCTACATACAACATATAAAGTATGTTAGTATATTTCATACATTTCAGTATGCACTATATAGTAGGCTACATGCAGTGTACACGCATTCATTAGGACCATCACATTTTTATAATTGCTATAGTACATAATTTGTATTTGAGAGACACCCTCTCATTTTGATCAGTGTTTGGTAAGTTACGTAAAGAATCATCTACAAATTACATCATTACAATTGTCATCAAATGACTTTTCTATTTCCTTTGTATAAAATATAACTTAGTCCCTCAATAAGTACTTCAATTACTTGACTAAATACAAAACAAAAATCAACAAGAATTGCTATGGATACAATGTATTCTTTAAACTTGAGTCCTTTTAGGGCCTTTTCCAAATAACACATTTTTTAACTAATATATATATATA
>CAIGQQ010038941.1:5158521-5191542 GCA_903798035.1 Danio albolineatus | reverse complement strand
TAATAATAATAATAATAATAATAATAATAATAATAATAATAATAATAATAATAATAAATATTATAGTGATTTTTCTGAAGGATCGTATGATCTGAAGACTGGAGTATTGAAGCTGATTATTCAGTTTTAAAATCGCTGGAATAAATGATTAAATGAACTGATAAACTACTTTTGAACAGTTATTTTATAGTGCAATAACATTTCATAATTTTACAATTTTACTGTATTTTTGATGAAATAAATGCAGCCTTGGTGAGCAGAAGAAGCTTTATTTTAAAACCATTTAAAAATTGTACTGACCCCAAGCTAGGTAGTGTAGGTTTGTTCGTTTTTTTCCTCATTTTATTTTACAACTAGCCTAAATAAAATTACAGAAATATCACCCTGTTCCCAGAAATGATGTAGCCTAAACAGGACAAAGAAAGGGTAATGTTGGATAATGACTGTAGGCTAAACACTTTTGTGTGGGTCTAAACCTTTTTTTTTTAATGATATATTCATTTATTTTTGGCATTTTTGTCTTAATTGTGATAATTTGAGATTTTCAACCCCATAAATGAATGCAAAATAATGTCCACTTTTTGTATGTGTATGTGGTTTATATTCAGTACATCTTAAAATGCTTCATAAAACATAAATATAATAAGAAAATATAAATATTAAATATAATTATTAAATATAATAAATATAGAAAGAAATGCTTCTTTCAGATTTTGTCAGTGTTACATTATTGATGAAAACTATTTAATTGGTGATAAAGCATGGACGATAGAATAAATGCTTTTTTTGTTGTTTAAAAGTAGAGCTTGGTTCTTTATTTTGATATATAATATGGTCATACTGTATACCAGGGATCACCAAACTTGTTCCTGGAGGTCCAGTGTCCTGCAGATTTTAGCTCCAACCCTAATCAAACACACCTGAACAAGCTAATCAAGCTCTCACTAGATATACTTGAAACATCCAGGCAGGTGTTTTGAGACAAGTTGGAGCTAAACCCTGCAGGGACACCGGACCTCCAGGACCGAGATTGGTGATCCCTGCTGTATATTCATATTATTATAAAAAAAAAATCAAAAATCTCTTTTTTTAATAGAAAAAAAGGGTGGTGAAAGAGTGAATATACTTCTAAACATTTGTTTTATGACCCTGTATGATTTTGTAGAACAGAGAATATGTTTTGAGGAACTTTTGGACCCATGTTGACTTGTATTGTAATGGGGGAAAAAAGCCAATTGGACATTTAAAAAAATAATAATTATGCTCTTTGTGTTCCAGAAAGTCATACAGGCTTGATACAATACGAGGGTGAGTGAACGAGGACAGAATGTTACTCTTTTGGGGCAAACTATCCTTTTAAAAGGAACATTTTGACATTTCTTTTTCTAAACAGTCCTTACCTGCCTCCACATCCACTGATTGGGAGTCAATTTCCATGTTCAGTCTTTTAGATGCCGCATTGCAGAAATCCTCAAGCACACACTGCACCGTCTCAGTAACGTTGTACGGAACCGGTTTGTTTAATGTCATCTTGCTGTTTACAACCACGCTGCCATTCTTAAAGTTCAGAATCTCCAACTCTTTAAATCCGGTCAGGTTAGACTGGAGATACGGCAGAAGCTGTGGGGGAAGTACAGATAAAAGTCAAACGAGTGAGTTTGGACTTCTCTTTCATCATTGCTGACTAGTGCAGACTGGTTAATTGTGCATGAACGTAACGCAACTCAGATGAAAAAACGTTTGAGATTGTCAATTCTGAAGCAATTCCCCTCAATTCCTCGAAACTGAACGATTTTGGCGTGGTGTGTGTGTCTCTCATCCTATTACAATATGCTAAATCTTCTCAATGCTCATTTCACTCTGCATGAGGAGGGCCGGTTAGAGATAAAGACAGTTGTTCGGGAGAAATAGGGCGTAGCAGCTCAGTCATTCATCTCCGCTCAAGATTTCAAGAGTTTGATTGCAGCAGTCACACAAAAGATGGAAGACGCTATAGAAGAGTCACATAGGATATTAGCATTTCGCAAATCGCTCGGATTTAACCTGAATATTATCCAATTATTCACCATTGTGGCGCTACATTTTCTTGCTTAATGGAGTCAATTAATATGAAAATAGCATTCATCTTTAATGTAGTAATGAATAGATAATGAGGAATCAGTGTTAAGTTGCCCCAAATGAAATTTCTGTCGTCATATACTAATCCTCATGTCATTCCACACCTGTATTTGGAGCACAAATGAAGATATTTTTTAATGAAATCTGAGATATTACTGTTCCCCTATTGAACATCTATGCACTCCCGACTCTAGGGCTTCAGACTATTCATAAGGACATCAAAAAATAAGTGTAGTTTAATTTAAATCTCCTAAAGAGATGTGATGCTTTGTAGTATTAAAAGTGTGAGCAGTGAACAGTAGTAACTCTATAGAATATTACTATTTATGCAACAGTTCTGTCTGGACCTTGAATCTGATTGGTTGATAGCTGTGCTTGGTTGATATTCTTCAAATAACAGCACTCGTCCAGCCTCTTCATACTTGTATATTAGCTGTTGGACAACATAATATACTTCGCGAATGTAGTTGTTTATTTATTCATTTTCTGTTCATCTGGGGTTGCCACTGCAGAATGAACCGCCAACTTATCCAGCATATGTTTTACGCAGCAGATGCCCTTCCAACTGCAACCTGACCCTGGGAAACACCCATACACTCTTGCATTCACACTCATACATGGCCAATTTAGCTTATTCAATTCACCTGTGATGCACGTCTTTGAACCCTAACCCTAAGAATTTCATCAATATCTAAAATATCATATCAACTTAAATATGTAAAATGTGCATTAGAGGTCACCTCTAAGCCTTTTTTATCAATCTGGTCAAACTTGTGTCTCACAAGAAAGATGTGGATCTGCCAGATGCTCAAGCAATGACAAAAGCATTATTCCTAAACCCAGTTTAAACACAATTTATACAGATTGTATATGTATATCTACATTGTTATTAAAAGAAATCTTAGCAATCTCTTGAGAAAACTTGGATTGAACATTCAAACAAAATTCATATTTTCATTCATTCACATTTCGAAGAGTTTTTAGTGGAAAAATCCCACTTTCAATGGAGGGGCATAGGATTCTCAGTATATCAGGGGTGTCCAAACTCTGTCCTGGAGGGCCAGTGTCCTGCAGATTTTAGCTCCAACTTGCCTCAGCACACCTGCAAAAATGTTTCTAAAAAGCCTAGAAAGAGATTGATTAGCTAGCCCAGGTGTGTCTGATTGGGGTTGGAACTAATCTTTGTGGGACACTGGCCCTCCAGGACCGAGCTTGGACATCCCTGAAATATATCTTCATTTGGATTGTGAAAGTGAAGAAATGACAGCATTTTCATTTGGGGTTAAACTAACCTTTTAGGAATCAAACGACATATTTTTAAAATGTATTCATGTGAATATATAAGGTAATAATTCTAGTTTGTGAGCATTTTTTTTTCATTATGACAAATTTTTAAAAAAAGCCATCTTATGTATGTATTATTATTAGTATTAATGAATACAAGAGATGTCATGAAAGTGTGGCTCAGGATGATGTTGTATTAACTACAGCAAGTAAGCGCACGTCTTTAGAACAGCAGGTAATCTGTATTAGGAGGTAGACCTGATCTGCCAGTCATGATCAACCTCTCACCTCTCGGCCAAGTGCCAGGGCAGAGCAGGTGTTATTCTTCCTCGCAGGACACACGGTGACTCAAAGCTCAGCCTCAATCAATGTTACTGTCTAGCTGATGCCATGTCATGACCTTTGATTGCCATCACAGGACAGAAGGAATCAACTAATATATACAATGAATGAATTCTCACAGACAGCAGCATTGCAGCGTATCCCTATTCTTGAATACTGGCACTTTTTCTAGCATCATGCTTACACTTGTATCTACTGGTTTATAGGGATCTCTTTCAGTGCTGTTCTGTTCTATAAATTGTGATTATCAATTTTGAATATATATTTATACAGTATATGTAAATCGAAATGCATAGTTTTTGTTCTCCATGTCCAATTGTGATGGTTGCTACACAAACCAGTAGAGACAGGAGTAAATGAGCATCCTACAACACGGAATCAATACAAACCTAGTATAGCACTAAAACATTACAGCTGTCTCTACAAAAGCTACCAAAAACGTTGAATTATAAATGGGCGAATCGCAGTGGAAAAATCAATGTTCCTTTTGCAGAATTTAGAGTCGAACATAAATATCTAGAGGTCATGGAATTACGCTTTAAAAGCCCATTTATGAATCAATGAACTAATTTTATGGCCATTTTTCTTGCTTAGATACTTACCAGAGAAGCTGCTGGCCAGATTTTTAGTAGTTCATGTGATAATCCAAATGGTTTCACAGTACTAGCATTTGTCACAACACAATACTAGTTTAGGCAACCACTTATTGGAAATGGAGGATTCAAATGAATTTCCAAAAATGAAAAACATTCTTACAGAACAGAACACAGACATTAGAGATACTGTGAGTCCCTAAACCTGGGAGCTTTTAAAATGATGACTATTGTTTAAAACAGCATACAAGAAGAGTTAGGAAACTTAATATGCTATACTTTAATGCAAACCTTTCAGGGATAGGTTAATATATATATTTTTTGGTAACACTTTATTTCGATGGTCCCTTTGAGTATTAGTAGACTGTCTGCTTAATATCTGTTGATACGGACATTCAACAGACATTTAACTGACTATGAGAAACTTTGCAAGTACATCAACTTATACTAACTCTAACCCCAACCTAACAATCTACATATAATTTAATGAGAATTAGTTGCAATGTAACTTCAATTCAACAAACGGACCATCAAAATAAAGTGTGTGTAATTTAAAAAAAAAAAAAAAAATTCATTACATTCACCCAAAACCAATCCACAATTCACAATCAAGCCAGAAAAGCAGCTACTTTATCTCGGTTTGTGCTTTTTATTACAATTAATCCATTGAGCTGTCAATTTCAAAATCAACAAAAAAGTGCTTTGTCATTGATGTAACACTGTAATAAACAACATTTGGAGACTGATTACATTCAAGGACATGTCTCACCCAAGAACAATTCTAAATCATTAGGCTGCCTAACCAACTAGAAGCAGCTCAGAGAAACAAAACTAGACAGCAAGACCCTGAGGGATTGTTTTTTTTTTTTTTTTTCTTTGTTTTGTTTTTTGGCATGCTCTGTGTGTTTTTGGTATTCAAATTCAGGATTGTGTTTAACACAAAACAAGAAAGCATATTTACATAAATACAGATTTCACATTTGGTTAAATATATGCTACGCACATATTAATCTTAGTGTTCTGTGAAACCAAAAACATTTACAGAGCAATAAGGCAATGTTCACAGTGTCAATAATTAAACGTGTGACAATTATAGTTGCAGTTTAAGCAGAAAAGCCATTGAGTAAGCATTTAATTTTGATTAATACTGGTTAGCGATTATTGCTTGTTGATTAGCAGTTTTGATTAGTAAGTTGTTAGACAAAAGAGGAAAATTTAGTTGTGATTTTAAAGCTTTTACAAGTTTAATAGTACATGTACCGGTATTGAGGCTAATGTCTTCTGTTCTCTGTCAGGTACTTGACTAGAGGCCTCTGGGTTTGTTGAGTCACTTGGTTCAGAGAATTGTCTCTAGTTGAAAAAACAGGATATTACAAGATATAATCTGAATGAAAACAACAACACTAAGTCCTGTAATATGATTGGCCACGAGGTGTTCCGTTTCATGTTTTTAATACTCTTGTCCACTTTGTATATGAGTGGTGCAGAGTGAAAGTGGAGTGTTTTTCCCAGGGGCGAGTAGTGGGTTTTATGAAAGTTGAAGCATTTGTGTTTTCTCTTACACGAGATTGTTCAGGGCAGGTTTTCTCTCCAGTGAGCGTGGAGTGACTAGGGAGCGTAAAATGGGGAAAAAGAGAATGGAGCTGGAGTGGAGTTATTACACATCACTCTGAACAGGGAGAAAAGATTGCTCCACTCATACACAGTTCAAGTTGGTGTTGGTTATTGACATGCGAAGCACAGTGTTTTGGGTTGTTTTGGACCAATTTCGGCTGGCAGAGAAAAAATATGAATGACATCAAATTTCAACTTAAATTTGGGAAAGATTTGTTGAGTCGGAGTTGAGTTACATCTCGGTTTTAACAGCGAGGGGAAAAAAATGTGTAGTTCAAAACAGTTTGGTTGGTAACCTGAAAAGCATGATGTTTGGTTTACCTTGGAACAAATTTAATATAGAGAGAAAAATATAACTTATTTGTTATTAAACTGTATAAAAGCAATGTCACGCTCACAATCTAAATATCGACAAAATTGTGAGTAAATGACAATTGCTGAATTGCAGCTATGATGGTATTCAGTACCACATTATTTCACTGCTTAATTATGTTTTAACCCTGCCATGCAGAATGTCAGTGTGTTTTTCTGTCTAAACTGAAAAGGTAAACAAATTTCACAGCAAAGCATCTGAATTGACAAAATGAGCATTCTTGAACAAGATGTACTCATATGTAATTCACTTTTTCTGTCTGTCACCAAAACACTTCATGCAAAGGCTTTATAGAAAATGTATATTACAATTTTGAACAACACTGTTCTCAGATGCCATCTGTCAGATCCCTGCAGACAAATGACACATTTTATCTATTGCATTGTCCCAGCATACACTGCGATTTAAAAAAAAAAAAAAAAAGCTATAAAAAAAGAGCTAGCAACAAAAGGAGGACAAAAAGGCATGTAGCAAGAGAAAGTCAAAGCCAAAAGTGTGTTTACCTACCAGTTCAAGAAATGTGTTCTCCAGTGTTTTGTACTCGGGGGAACTCTTGTTGAAAAGATCCTCTGAAAACATCATATTAGTCACACGTAAACTAAAAAACACCACTAACTCTTTGGCCCGGTTAGAAGCCATCATCGAAGGAGTGGTAACGTAACCTAAAGGCCGTGCCGAGGATTGGGGGTTCTCGTCAATCTCTGAGGGAACACCACTCCCAAAGTCTAGAGTCTCGTCCTCCTCATCGGATTGTTCTACATCTTGTTTTGTTTTTCTTTCATCATCTGCACCGCCTATATGAGGCGGAGATGAAGCCGTCCAGAGTGTCTGTTCCTGTTCATCCAGGAAATTGTTTGGGGTCAGGTGTGAAATGAGGTCTTCGGTCGGTGTTAGCTGGGAGAGAATTGTTGCTGGGAGAATTGGTTCTGGAGTGGTAGGTCCAACAGGAGTCACCTTTCGATGGAGTGCGTCTACGGTGACACTGACAGATGGCGACTCTAAGTGGTCACTAGGGTCAATTGAAGTGGGGATCGCAGGGCTATCAACTGGACTGGTAGGGTATGAGGGAATACCTGTGGTAGAGGTCTCTAAAGGTTCAGAAGGGCCAATTGTATCATCTTCTTGAAATATAGCCCCTTTAGCTTGTTCCGTAGGGGTTAGCAAAGTCAAGATTGATGATGTTGCCTCTGCAGGAGTAGTCTCTGGTGTCGAATCAAAATCCATTTCAGATTGAGCTAAAGTGGACGCCTTTTCTACTTCAAAAGATGCCAAGTCCAGTGGTGCAGCTGTGGAGACAATTTCATTCCCTGCACCCTCTTGGTCTTCAGATAACTTTGATAGGTAATCCACTGTAGTGCTTCTCTGTGAACCTTGAAAACAAAGAAGATATTTCAGAGAGTGTCTTTTTGAAAATGCATCTAATGCAAAATTGCAATTAATTCTGTTATTCCTAGGCTGTGCAACTTAAGAGTCTAGGTTCGGAAGAAGGAGCTCTTGTGCACTACTTGCTATACATTTGAAAGATTTACCTTTGGTCGCTAAAGTGTCTTCAGTGATTAGACTTGCTGTCTTTGAACCCTCAAGACTGGGGCTGCTGATAAGCTCTGCTGCTGCTGGTAGCACAGTAGCATGGGATAATATATCAGGTACTTTCTGTATAAAACTCCTTTCTGTCCCCACACCCAAATCCCAAGTCCTATCAGGGTCTACATCTTCAAATGGGATGCCTAGACTCCCAGAAGGCACTATAGTATCATCCGAGACAGCTTTTGTAGACTGTGTACTCATTTCCCCAGGTAAAACTCTTGACTTTTCACCGATTTGAGTACTGGAGCTCAAGTTTTCCAGCCCGTCTGCTGTTGAAGAATCTGTACAGGGTAAATAAGGTAAGGTTAAATATTTGCAGTCTGTCTAGGGCCCTTATATTGATTGTATTGATTTTGTGTACCTGGTTCAAAAGTAAGGGAATGCACGTCCACAGGAAGTGATGTGTCCTCATTTAGCACCTTCACCACCATGCCCTTTAGGACCCCCTGTATGCCATATTCATCAGTGGAGTCTGTGTCACCTATGGCCTGTGTCCCATCAGTCTCAAACACTACAGCATAGCTCGCTTCAACACCCCCAGCTCTGGTCGATGTTATGGAGGGAATTATAAGAAGTTTGCATGGACTTGCATTAACTTGGTCATCTATCTTAGCCCTCATGTTCTCTATGGGGACTAAAGAACCTCAAGGCCCTTTCAATAATTCAAAACATATTCGTCATCGAGGTGTCATGCAGAGAGTTTTGAGATCTTTTGAGAAATGGCTGATGTATACATTTATAGAGATACACTTTGGTAGCTTGTTTAACTGGGTTTGACGAAATTAAAGGATGAGTCAGTTTTGAAATTAATATAAACATTTTCATGTAGATAGCATTCTGGGTTTTTGAGACTCAACAGAACATGAGGGAAAATGATTGCAATTATCCCAAAAGCTACAATTATCAATGCAGCAGTATGTTGTGTTATGAATGTACAGTGCTACATAGTCTACAATAGAGCAGAACATAATGGTGCAATAATTGAAACAGTTTTTCTGAACGTAAGTATTTCTGCAAGTACTTACCCCAAGTTGCCACTGCGAGAAAATTACCCATCCAAAAATACAATTTTCAAGTTCAATGGACTGCAATATCTTGCTGAATCCCACAGTTCCAGCATCAACTTACCGAAATCCCAGCACTTGAATCTCTTTAAACCCAGGAAGTTTGTCAAACGCATGCAGCATCTGCAGAAGTATTAATGAAAATGTTTTAGGCATATTTATAAAAGCATTTTAATTTTAGTAACTACATAATTCAATAATCTTTGTACCGTATCTTGCGTAACCTCAGATTACGGATTGTCTGACCATACTGTTATGCTGAAAAATCATGTGCCATGGCTCTGGCCTTATTTTAATTAATCTCAGGCCAGCTTTTGAACTTACCCAATTATTGCTTGGCTTTCCTGTTTTTTGATCTTTAACAGTAAGCTACTTTGAAACCTGTGGTATTTATTTGTCCTTTTTATACTGAGATATCACATTTGTTTTCAGTGTTTAGAAGATATTGTTGTAGACATTGTGTTGAATGCTGATAACTTTGTCTACTAGCAGTCATTAGAGTATGGGTAGACTGTTTATTATCTGCTAACACAATATTAACGGTCCATAATCAGACATTCTGCTGTCTGATAACTTTACAAATTTCTGTTTACTCTCTATCATAATCCAACAGTCTACTAATACTCTAATGAGAGTAAGTTAGTAGTACTAACTAGTCTTACTAGTAATGAGAACTAGTAATGTTACTTCTAAACAGTAGTCAACAGTTTTAGTTATTAACGCTTTATTTATTTAAATCAGATCATATGCTCTCTGATTATAATTCTGTACTCTGATTACAAATTCTATAGAAGGGGATTTTCAATCTTTTATATACTCATACTTGAGTACAGAGATGCCCAAGCTAGGGCCCGCGGTTGGCCCATGATAGCCTTTGATTTGGCCCACCATCCTATCTGAGAAGAGAGGGAGAATGATGGGATGGTTTTAAGCTTGTAAATTCAAATGTAATCCTTTGTTTATTTTATTGTTAAAAGCTAACTGAAACTAAATGTTTCAATACAATTTTGTAAATGAATCATATTTTGTCTAAATGTACACATGGTCACCCGACAATGCAAATACTTTGGTGAGCAAATCAAGTTAAAGGAAGATTGTGCTTGACTAGTGTATTCACCACTGAACTCTATTATAAATGTGATTGTTTATATTGCAATACGTTATTATTTATACTGCATTAGATAATGTATATTAAAGTAATGTTTCTATTTATTTAGAAACATTTGAGATAAATTAGACAATTACCCATGACAACTTTAATGTAATATAGTTTGGTTTATTTATCTTCAGCCCACAGATCTCAATGATATTTGGTTTTTGGACTCTCCTGCTTTAGTATTATTATACTATTTTTTTTTTTTAATCATCAATGATTATGAACTAAAATAAATATCTATGAAGATAATTTTTTTCCATTCTTTACTGCATTTATTTTCTTAAATTGATTATTTTTTATCTTGTTTGTATTTATTTATTTGTTCAGTAATTTAGTTTCAATCTTTTTATTTATTAAAATACGTGTTGTTGTTTTTTTTTTTTTAAATATATCATTATGTTTTGGATTATTGTATTATTCCAATTACATTTATATTTATTATTTAATTATGTGTAGGGGTGTGCAATATGGACAAAATAATATTGCGAATTTTTTGTTTTTTTGCAACTGTTTTTGCTTTTTTAAACAAGCTACATACACAATCTAAATGTATTCAGTGCACAAACTGCATAACAAAACATTAGTATTAAGTTTAATAAATAAAACTGTAGTAAAATTGTCTTAAAATCAGAGAACAAAGAATGAATAAAGATTAACTAACCTAAACTCTAGTTAAAAACACACTGTACACAGTAGTACTAACTGCTTGATAAACAAAACTGTAATAAGTTGTCTTAAAAACCGACATGAAAAAATAAAGATTTACTAACCTCAATTTCTGTCATAACAATAAATCAAAACTAATGTAAATCAAAACCACCTATTCAGTTCTTCCGCTCAACTTCGTTGTGCATGGAGTGAGCTCTGATTGGTTAACATCTTTTTCCTGCTCAGCTTAGCTGTAATTGCCCGGTGTGCTGCGTCAGCTCTGATTGGTTAACATATTAAAATCATGCGCACAAGAACACGTATTCTAAATAAAAATATAAATAAATTGATAGATAAAATTGCAGCCTTACGTGATTGAAATGAGAAATTGCACATGCTTAACGTGAACGTGCACAGCCCTAATTTTGTGCATAAGATCATTTTCATTCAACTGATTTTATGTTTCTTTATGTATGTTTACTTATTTGACTAAAATATGCATTAATTGTGTGTTATTTGTTCATTTTCTTTCTTCACAAATACCCCCTTAGCACCTCCTTGTAGCCCCCAGTTTGAAAGGCTTTATTTTGAACTTAATAAATTATCAGTAAATACTATAGGCCCTGTTAGTGGCTTCATACAGAACAAAAAATAAAGCATCATACTTTCAGTAGTTGATAGTCATTTCGCCTGACCTGATCATGAAGATTGCGAGTGAGGTCTTCATATTGAGGGCTGGCCGGATCCCTCAGTAGTGCGCTGTAGACGGGGTCTACCACAGTCACACTGAACCGCACAATGTGCTCCACCAGCCTCTGAGGGACAACATCTGGTGCCCCAGTTTCCTATCAGATCAGAGAATAGTCAATTTGTTTGTTTCGAACTTCATCAGTATGTTAAGTGCATACTCTCCAAAGCAGGAGTTAGTGGCCGTACGCTGTCAGATTCCGTGATGAAAAGCTCAGCAGGACTCTTTGAACCTGAAGCATAAAAAGCCATCAATCACGTTACGTTTGTATAAGATCAACCAGCATTTCTTTCTCATCCGGACGACGAGGACTTACATTTCTCGCCTGGTGCAGGTGTTTGAGCCCTGAAAAACAATTGAAAGCATGTTGAGAAGGGACGACTCGATCCGAGAATGATAAACGCAATCAAATTCATTGTCCCCGATAAAGGGCTTGACTGCATATAAGCCCGAGTGTGTTTGTGTGGCTCTAACACCCAAGCGTAATATGTCTGGGCACGGATCCCTCTTATTAAAGTGGATCAGGTCAGAGAGCAGTGTTTAGCTAGGCCACCAAATATGAACAAACTTTGTTTTTCAAAGGACAGGCTGAGATTTTCTCATCTCCCACTAGTCAGGTGACCTCATTCGAGATGTTCTGAAGGGTTTGAGCCTGAAATGAAAACAAGCAAATGGCCATACCATATATACTGAAACCAAGAAGCCCTCGATCATCTTCGGGTTCTTACCTATCCTGTTCATCCAGTTGGTTGACTCTCTGTAAATGACATAAACCAGTTTGAGCAAATAGTTTGATAATATGACAGATTTGGGTAGAGGAATGTGGGATGAATGTATAAAAAAATGACATTTGTTCATTTAGAGTGCAACCTTTGATGGAGCTGCCAAAATATCTCGTCATTTCATAATTCTGTCCCTTGGTTAAGTCTGGGTTTCAGTTTTTTAAGTGCTGAAAGTAAATCACTATAGCATTGTTGTGTTTTTCTTTTCTTTGTTGAATTAACAGGTTAGTTAGTGCTCTAACGCATCCTTATGTTTGCATTGTGTAGTTCAGTTTAAAAGTAGTACTGGTGTAAATGCAAAAAGGTTCTGTTGGGGCATAACTATTTATTTGTTATTTCTATCCTACTGCTAATATCCTTAAGTCATTTTTTTATCTTCCACATGAGTCTGCATTGTTTGTTATTTAGATGTTTTAGAAAATTAACGTGTATTTTCATAATAACAAATAAATTTGAAATAATTAACATTTGTGTTGTTTGGTTACTTTCCATACATTTAATGGAACAGAAATTGTAAATCAGCAGTGCTCAACCCTGTTCCTGGAGATCTACAGTACCCTCCTGCAGATTTCAGCTTCAGCCCTGAACAAACACAGCAGAACCAATTAATTGGGACACATTCATTTACAATTTGTGTTCCATTAAATGTGTGGAAATTAACCCAACTATTATTATTATTATTACTATTATTATTATTATTATTATTATTATTATTAATTATTCAATATATAATTAATTCATAATTTTATATTAAAATATTTTAGATTTTAATATTAATTTAATTCTTAATTTAATTACACTTTAATGTATTCATTTATTTTATTTATTTATTTTTGTAATAAATTCGTTCGTTCATTTTTCTTCCTGTCCCTAATTATCAGCAGAATAAACTGCCAACTATTCCAGCATATATTTTACGCATTAGATGCCCTTCCAGCAGCAACCCAGTACTGGGAAACACCCATACACATTCATTCACACACACTCATACTCTACGGTCAATTTTGTTTACCCAATTCACCTATATCACACGTCTTTGGACGGTGGGGGAAACCGGAGCACCCGGAGGAAACCCACTCAAACATGGGGAGAACACACAAACTCCACAAAGAAATGCCAACTGGACCAGCCAGGACTCGAACCAGCGACCTTCTAGCTCTGAGGCGACAGTGCTAACCACTAAGCCACTGTGCTAAATATGTTTGAAGTTAGCATATTATTAGATCATAGTCAATTTAATATAGACAAGAGTAAGCCAGTAAATCAAGTACATATTATTGTGCTACTTCTAACTGATGGTTAGAAGTCTACACACACAGATATCTGCAGATTTTTTAGCCCATCGGTGTGTCTATTTATTTACTTGTGTAAATGTGTCAATTTATATTTATTCCATTTTTAAATTAATTTCACTAATATTATTGTGAACAACAATAGTAATATTAAAATGTTCACATTATTTATTTACAACACAGATTATAAAGTAATATTTTCTGTCTTTTGGTAGAAATATTGTATTAGAGACTTGCTTTGTTTACCAAATAAGTGGATCTATGTAGTAATATTTTAAGTTTGTAGTTACAAAACTGGGCGCCATGGTGGCCTAGTGGGTAGCACGTTCGCCTCACAGCAAGAAGGTCGCTGGTTCGAGCCTCGGCTGGGTCAGTTGGCATTTCTGTGTGGAGTTTGCATGTTCTCCCCGTGGTTGCATGGGTTTCCTCCGGGTGCTCCGGTTTCCCCCACAAGTCCAAAGACATGCGGTACAGGTGAATTGGGTAAGCTAAATTGTCCGTAGTGTATGAGTGTGAATGAGAATGTGTGGATGTTTCCCAGAGATGGGTTGTGGCTGGAAGGGCATCCGCTGCGTAAAAATATGCTGGATAAGTTGGCGGATCATTCCGCTGTGGCGACCCCAGATTAATAAAGGGACTACGCCAAAAAGAAAAGGAATGAATGAATGAATGAGTTACGATACTCCTAAAATCATTCCCCATAAATTCAGTTTTTTATTTGTTTATTTATTTTTAACAAAATTCTCCCCAGAAATAGCAAAAGATGTCCACAGATTCTGTCTGGCCCTACTGATGGGTCAAAAGTTGCTATGTGCAATTTTTGTTCAAACTGAAAATATTTTGAAGTTGTTCTACATTTGTACAAAATACCACATGAAATTGATACACCACATTTGTGAGTTAGTACATACATAAAACATTTCTCTCTAAAGCATTATTTTTATGAGTTTTGTTATGAAAAATGGTACTTTAGTCTCCGTTTTCCAATAATATTGGCAAGATGAAGAGACTGAATTGGCAGCAAACACTCACACTGGCTACGATGTCAAGATGCTCTTGCGTGCTACTGAAATTTCGGGCCAGATCCTCCATGCAAAGCGAGTCTCTCTGACAGGCGTACACCCACTGCTGGTACTCCATGGTGTCAGGAACTCTGTCGAGAAAGATCCGGAAGGCCTCCCACACAGCTTCTTGACAAACTGTTAAATATCATGGGAAATATTTGGAGAAGGCCGTTAGAGAGTTGTGAGGAGACAGAGAGGATTAACAGCAAAGACCCGATTAAAACATGTCAGGACACTTATAATTAATTATCTGCACTGCTGACAGGGGTGTTACTTACTTAACAGTTTTTAGCATGCCGCCGTTTTGCTATCGCCTCCTTTTGCCAACACAGTTATCATGGACATTTAATTAAGAGTGTCATTCAACAGTGCACCTTTGGCTTGTTTGTATCAGTAATTTAATACACAGTAACTGAGGACATAGTTGTTGTTTTTTTCCAGGTTTTGTCATTTAAAAGTCTAAACTGACTGGGTTTTGTTCAAGCTAGACTTATTATTTACTGACTGATTCAGTCTGACTGTATTGGATTTTTTCAGATCAGATAGAAAAATAGACTTCTAAAAGAAAACTCAATATTGACTCCCATGTGGACTTAGTTATTGTAAATACATGGCGAAATCAATTATAGCACATTATTAATACTGTAGTTCACATAATAATTAAAAAGTCATCATATTCACCTTGATCTTCATCTTTGCTCGTTTTTTTCAGACTTCAAAAGGAGAAATAAAGAAATAAGATACGTTCTGCGTGCACTTGTCCATCTAATGGCATTAAAAGAAAGTACACCCGAAAATTTTAAATACCATTTTATTACTTTGAAGGTTTTTAGTATTTAAGTTTATTAACACAATAAGATATTTTGAAGAGTGTTGGCGATTAATTGCAGTTCAGACAGATCAATCAGTTCAGATTAGGGCTGTGCAATTAATCGCAATCGCAAAAAAATCGTGATTTAGGCACATGCAATTTCTAAATCGCAAAGGCTGCAGTTTTATCTATTACTTTTATTTAGATTTTTGTTCACGTTCTTGTGTGCATTTTAATATGTTAACCAATCAGAGCTGACGCAGCTCATCGGGCAATTACAGCTAAGCTGAGCGGGAGAAAGATGTTAACCAATCAGTGTTCACTCCGCGCATGACGAAGGTGGTTTTGATCGCAATATTCGTTCCAAAAATCGCAATATGATTATTTTGTCCATACTGCACAGCCCTAGTTCAGATTCAAAATAATTGTTATTTTTTGAATGAATAAAGACAAATGAAGCATGTTGTATACATGCATCATAAAGATATATGATAGAGTCTGGTGAAAAACAATGTCAATTTGATGTATTATTTTACTTCATTCTTGACGTTGGCTATAGGTTTCTGTGCATGACTGCATCTTCGAGTTGTCAAAAACAATATAAATACAAATGCAACACAAATCCAGCCCAGGCTCACTGAAAATATGTACCTCAGCCTATATTTTTGCAAATGTGTTGCTTCTGGTGCGTTTAGCTGCACGTTTCAGATGACAAATCCTTTAGAGCAGGCATGTCCAAAGTCCGGCCCGCGGGCCAATCACGGCCCGTAGTCAGATTTCATACGGCCCGCAGATTCCATCTCATAATGTGTTATTTATGGCTCGCTAGCTCTGTTAGAATAAATAAACCAAGGGAGAGTAACCGCGTTAGAGATAACAAGTAAACCAAGGCCCGCCCCAAGACTGACAAAAATCGAAAAAATTTCACGCGAGCGGAGAGAACTGATCACGCGCGCGCACAGATGATGATGATGATGATGTGTGCGCGCGAGGCGCGTTTCCTCGCGGTGGGTCAGTTCAGTGCGCGCGAGCTGTAGTTTCCTCGCGTTTAGGCCTGTAATCTTAGTTCCTTGCGCTTAGGCGCGATTCATTTTCTCCTCGCGCGTAAACATCACCGCTGCGCTCGATTAATTTTGGCATTGATTTGCCGCCCTACACTTGTCCCTAACAGAGCCCTGCACCGCGCACTTCCCAGCTTTGAAAGAGGTCATGGACAGTTTCCCACAGGACAATATTGGTGTGCAAATGAAGAGTTATGTAACAGTAAAGCCTAAAGCAAACTAATACAATGCACTAAAGCAAACACAATTCATTAAACTCTTAAATAACTGTAGATATAACTCAGTTTATTATGTTTACATAAGTGATTATTTCTTGTGGTGGCAAGTGATTTTCCCAGTTGTGGGAATTATAAGGTATAATCTTCCTGTAGTTGTTATGCAAACTTTGCCTTCCTGAGAGATCTTGTAGTAGAAGACAAGAGGAAAATTTACCTGTTTTAAACTTTAATGATAACAGACCACTTTGCATTACTTATAACCCCTGTTTAAAATGTTCATGAGGCAAAGATAGATATCAAACTCATACTGTAGATATGTAAGGTATTCTATACAGTTTGTTCAATTTTATCTGACTCTCCAGATATGAAAGAAAGGCATAATTGTGTGTTTAGAGTTGTTCATGCCTGAGTGGCTTATATTTGGTTATATTGCCATTTGAAAAATAAAGGTAATTGTGACAATGAAAATACTTTTATAACAGTGTGTATTTTCATGTAACTTTTGTGGTGAAAAAAATGTCAGAAGGAACTATTGGCCCCCGGGCATCTTCACTTTATCAAATTTGGCCCTCTTTGCAAAAAGTTTGGACACCCCTGCTTTAGAGAATATAAACATACAAGCGTTGCACACAATAATGCACAAACACCAGTAGGCCAATATACCCACAAGCAAACTGACATTACAAAAAAATTGCAACAGTCTAACAATCATATTATTGTTTGTTTTTGCCATTTATTCCTTTATTTGATTTAATATTAACCTTAGGAGACTGCTGGGTACAAAGTTTACTACACAAGACTATTCTTTAGTCGTGTATGATTCTTAAAGTCTTTTTAATAACATTTATTTTTATTGTACCGTAAAGGTGTCAAAGTTTACCGTGGTGCTGTAAAATCAATCTGCTGCAAGTGACGTTATGAATATTAGATATTACATTTAATATTGTTAATGTAATATAAACACCCCAGGGGTTGCAATCCCAAGGAAAAAAATTGAAAGGCTGATGGATTTTTATTTGCATGTTGTTGTTGTTGTTGTTGTTTTTTTTTTTAATGAACTAGTAAATGCTATTTTTATCTTTTGTAGGTTATGGATAAAATGTGATAATTGTAATAGTTTAATCAAGTTTATTTGATTCTTTAAATCCACTTGGGAACACTGACCTAGACCTGCAAGCCACTGTCCTAAACTTTTCCCTGAATTCAACCAAAAGGTTTTTCAAAAGCAAATGTGAAAAGTATGTTTAAGTACATTTTTGTGGTTTCACCAATTGTAGGCTGAAGCGCAATGAGCCTGGGTTGCACAAATTACAATCGATGTACTTTCTTTGCTGAGGTAAATATAGTTATTGTGTTCATTTGAACAACAACAACATATTCTGTTCATCTCTAAATTGTCTTTCTGTCTGTCATCTGACAACTGGAGTTCTGGACAGGAGATATTCACCTCAATGCAGAAATGACTTTTTGATGGGTTCTGCTCATTGTGCTTCGTTTAATCATTTAAAATAAAACAATGTGCTTTTTCTGAGTAAAGTGTATTGTGGCACTAATGGAGTTCCATAAACAAAAGAGTCAAGCATGTACAAACTGTCAAGGTGAAAATTTTACTGATTAATTCATTGTATTCTGGGTTGTTTGTCACCAAATTCTGACATAAACTCCTAGAAATATATGACCATTATTCCCAAATAGGAATAGTGTTTATTCAAAATGGAAATGTTTTGTAACATTATCAATAAAATATTTTGTGGTATATTTAAAGGGAAGCAATCCAAAAGCAGATATGGATGCACATATATATACTTTTTATTATCCTTTCCTTCCTTTTTCTTTATTGTTCCATTTTACACTAGAAAACCATATAAATCTACATTAAAAAAATAAAAAACAAGCCTTGCTGTTTTGCAATGCTGCTTTTGGTGTGACCTTTATTCTCTCAAAACGTTACCAATGATTGGAAAATTATAATTTATGAATGTTACGATTAGGAAATTATATATATTTTTATAAACCATCACATTTCTTTTTTTTTTCACTCAGAAAAAAACCCCAATACCAATTATCAATTTCTGTTGTTTTAGTTTTTTATAGTTGTAATTTTCTATTCTACTGTATAGCTGTAAATGCTTAATCAGCAATATTTAGTCATATAACAAGGTAAACTTCAATTTTTTTAACTTGTGATTCAGCCATTTTACTTTTCGTCAGTTTTACTTTATTTGGTTTCTTCTTTTTTACTTTAATTTTACTTTACTTGCTTATTGTACTATAGTGATGCATATAAATCTATACTGAAAGGCTAAAAAAGTAGACAAGCCTTTAAAAAAAAAAGTATGCTACTTTTGGCTCAAAGCCGCTTCTTTTTTTAGCTTGGCTTGATCTTTCATCTCTCGGAAGGCTACCAACGATTGGGAAGTTAATTATGATATATGAGTATCTGAGGTGTTGTAGCCAAATTTGGCAGTGATGCTGAAGGCTCTGTCTCTGGTGGCGTTAAGAGTGGATGTTGTCCTACCTCTGAGTTTATAGTAGGCTTTATGACTGGTGATGACCTCTGCCATGCTCTCCTGAGGACAGACTTTCACCCCCGTCCCAAACAGCGCCGATCTCTTTGCACGATGCCGATCTAGAGAAAGCGAATCTCTGCCATCTGTCAACTGTCTGATTTGTTGCGGAGTCTCCAGAAAGTGCCTGTACTTCACATTTTTGATCTTGAAAACCAAGTCGTCAGCAGTGGGTTCTGCAAATGGTACAAAAACAGAACACGGTCATTGTTTCAGAAGAGTCGGATTGACGTTAGTTGAGGACAGTAAGCTGATGGATCATATAATTACACTTGGTGTAATTACGCACGCTCTGAGACCATTTCCAACTCTTTAAGTCTATGATTAGTATGCTGAATGAACCTTTAATTGGATTAGGCCTAAGTTAAGCAGTCCGTTATAACACCATCCCAGCAGATGTTAAACACATTTACCAGATAAGAGAAGCAAAGGTCTGATCTCAGTTTCTAGTAAACCAGTTGCATTTGGTTGGAATCACAGAGTTTTTAGATAGAAAATGCTGAAAGACGATCTTTGATTTCAAATTGAAAGTCTACTTGAGAATTCCAATTTATTCTGATTTTAACTGCTATAATTAATAACTTTCACTGCACTTTTTAACATTTGCACATTTTAAAAATCGCACATATTCATTGCACTGATTCATTTATTTGAACTGTACATACCCACTTTACATATACATTTGTAATTATGTTTTTCTATCTGCACACTTCTGATTATTAATAGCAACCTTCACTGATTCATTTATTTGAACTGTACATAACCACTGTACATGTACATTTGTAATTATGTTTATCTATCTGCACACTTCTGATTATTAACAGCAACCTGTACGTATAATTTACTGTAAATCTCTGTTCATAACTAATGCAACCTGTATATAATGTTCATAGCACATCCATTTGTAAATAGCACCATAGTTTTTCTATAACTGCACTTTATAATTTATACCTGTATCTGCACTTACTGCTATTGCACTACTGGTTAGACCTAAACTGCATTTCGTTGCATTGTACTTGTACATGTGTAATGACAATAAAGTTTAATCTTAAACAGATGGTTCACGCAGACATTTAAACTGTCATAATTTACTCATCCTTTAATTGTTTCAAACCTGATTTCTTTCTTCTGTTGACCACAAAAGAAGGTTTTACAGGAAACTTGTTAACACTGACTTCCTTAGTATTTGTTTTTTCCTCCTATGGACGTGGATGGTTACAGGTTTTCAGCTTTCTTCAGAACATCTTCTTTTGTGTTAAACAGAGTAAAGGATCTCCTAAAGGTTTGGAACTACTCAAGGGGGAATAAATAGTGAGTAAATGTTCCTTTTTGTGGTGAATTATCCCTTTAACTGACATTTTTTCCTAATTTAAAATAAATGTCATTTAGAGTTGAGTGCCTTTTTTTTTACTTTAAAAAAAAGGGGGAATGTTTTAAAATCTTTAAGCATGCTTAATTTAGATTTTTTAACCAATATTTTAAATCTAAAAATTGTTAATTTAAGTAATCATATAATTACAGAATGTTGACAATAAAATGGTAACAACAGTCTGTTTAATGCTGCTCAACAGTTGCAAAATTAAAACCTAGTGCATTTAATTATGAAATAAAATCATATAAAAAATAAAAATTGACATCATAATTGATTATTTCGTCTTGAAAATGTATTGTTAATTTGGAGTATATACTATATGTTTTTACTTATAATACATTCATTCATTCATTTTCCTTATGATGACCTTAATCCGGCTTAGTCTCTATTTCAGAGGTCACCATGGGGAGCCAACCGCGAACTAATCCAGCATATGTTTTACACAGCGGATGCCCTTCCAGCTCCAACCCAGTACTGAGAAACACCAATACACACTCATACACTATGAGAATTTTAGTTTATTCAATTCATGTCTTTGGACCGTGGGGGGAACCGGAGCACCCGGAGGAAACCCATGCCAACACTGGGAGAACATGCAAACTCCACACAGAAATGATGACTGACCCAGCTGAGACTCAACCAGCCACCTTCCTGCTGTGAGGCGACTGTGCCATCTGATTTATAATTTTAATTATATATTATATTAATTATATATTGTTATATTTGATATACAGTATAGATAAAGCAGCATGTTATATTCTGGCTAGTGGCTACACAGACAAAATGTGTCCGTCCATTACTTTAGTCCAGTCCTAGTAACGCACTTTAGTAAAACCCGTTATAATCACTTAAGCTGTCAAAACTGCAATATACAGTTTATTTTTAACTTTATCTGCACTTTGCTGTTTATAATAGAACTTTCAATGTCAGCTGTGCCTGATCTAAACATGTCTGATTGGCCATTGGACTGAACAGAAACATCTATGATTGGTTATGATCCTCAAAGCTGAAATCAGATGCAGCACTTTGCATTCATTTTAACATCACGCTGTGATCGTGCTAGCTGTAATTGATTTAATTTAATTGCACAGGGTCATTTTTCTGTCCCCTTGAATTTTGCATGGGGTTAATTTCTGACCCTGACGCGCTGGACTGTATTTATTCCCCCATCATGCTTCGACTACATCCTATTCCACACCCGCCTGCTCCCGCTTAAAATTCACTCAGTGTTCACCCACTATCTGCTTAGAATGATTTTCTTCCTGACTGATCCCGCTAATTTCTCCTAAAGAAGGAGAGAGAAGGAGAGAAAAAGAGAGAGAGGAAAACGTTGGAAATTACCAATGTAAGATGGTTGCTATGTTTGATGCTTTTATTTCTTTCATTAAGATGTACGCATGTTTTGTTAACTGTCAGCACAATACAAAATGTCATAGAGGGAAATTAAACAACAACTGTCATTCAAAAGTAGCTTAAGTATATTATTTCCCCTCATGGCAAATTATGTTTTATTCGTTCCCAAAGTTTTTGGTTTATTTACATTTTCTGCTTTCTGTTTTTCTTTTTGCTTTGTACTCTAGATTTCACTTTAATTGTTTAAATCAGCTTTAGTTGAGTCAAAAAAAGCATGCCCTGATGGTCCATTTGAGTAATAGGAGAATGACTGTCTGCTATCTGTTGATACTGACTATAAGAAACTTTGCTAGTACATGTCAACTTACACTAACCTTACTACTAACCCCAACCCTATCCCCAACCTACCAGTCTACTTATAATCTAATGAGAATTATTTGCAATGTAACTTAAATTCAACAAACGGACCATCAAAATAAAGTGTGACCGATGAGTTTAATTCATGAGTCCAATTTATTTTATTTATTGAGCTTTTTTTTTTTCAAAATAAAACTTCAGGAAGGCTGTTATCTTTTGTTTATCTCAAATTAAACAGTAAACTAATACAATCTTGAAGAAGTCTCCTTGTGTTTACATGCGACATGACTTTTCTTATAAAAAATTTTGGTGAAGTGACTCTTAGATGAACTCTGAAACTCAAGTTCATGTTTATGTCCTCATAGTAAAACACTGTTCAGTATGTGTGTGTGTGGAATTGTGGAATGCGTCATTCATTCACAAAGACACACAGTCTCTTGGGGTTGGATAGTTATAAACAATTGTCCATATTGTGATTTGACTAGGTGTACAGCTGAGTTATTCTTTTAAAATGTAACTAATTGTGACTTTTAATGTTATACTCTCCCCCCATGTGTCCTGGATCACTGAAACCAGGGCTCTACTTACAGAAGTACAACCTAAAAATATGAAGCAATTAACATTAATTGTGTTGTAGAACAAAATATATGGTTTTCTTGTCTATAATATCAATTCAGAATGTGTCATTGACAAGCTATGGTTTTTAATACTGAACGTTTCTAAACAAATTAAGCAGCGAAGACTGATTGCTCTCTTTAATACCGCGTTAGTGACCAGGATGCGTATTTTCCCTGGTCGCTCGGGTCAGGGAATTAGTGAATGGCACTACTGAAGAACGTTTTGTTCATTTGAAGTTCAAGTGCGGATTAATCACGCACACACTGTTGTCAAAGGATGCCAGAACTGACCGTCTTTTGTGTGGTAACATGCTCCCGTACAGTACATCTACCACAATTCAATAAGATGAAAATGCTCTTTGAATGCATTTGTTTTACCCTCCTAAAACAATAATATATACTCCAATCACTTTTGCTGTATGAACATGAAAATAGACATTGTGTAGCTATGTAAAATATTTAGAGAGAATTAAATTCTCTGGATGTACTGTACTGTTTTGTATGTATATGTGTTTGCAAATCATGTTTAGATCTGTTTCATTTTACAAAGCTCTGATTAAGATTTCCTCAACTTCAAATAAAAATCAAATAAAATATAAATTAAAATTAAAAAAAAATATTTAGAGCACTTTGTAATATTAGAAAATGCAATTTTTGTGATCAGGTATATTCAAGTATATTCGACCAAATATACTGTAGATTAAAAAAAAACAAACAAACAAAAAAACCTTTGTTGTTTTGTATTGTGTTTTATCTAGACCAGGTGTGCCCAAACTTTCTCATATGAAGGGCCAAAAACCAAATTTTGAAAGTTGTGGATTAATATACCAATCTATTTTACATTAAAGTTGCCATGCACTCTAAAAATGTAAAAATCCATAACCTGGTTAACCGTCTGTTTCCTTAATATATACGGCAAAAAAACGTAAATTTGACTGTCCCAGAATTCCCTGCACAGCACATCACTTTTTATGCTTTTCATTGACATAACTATGGATCTTTTTAATTGTTTTCCCATCAGTTATGTACTTTAGAGATTTATGTTATATCTGATGTTTATAAACTATGTTTATTTCATGACTAATAATATGATAATTTTATGTGTGTTACCATACTGGTGTTTAGTAGCTGTGTGAATGACATTGAGCACCTTCTATTGACCTTATTCACCGCGTATGAGTGAGCGCAGCCATTTGAATCTTTTTGTCTGGAGACTTCCGGTCTCATTAACTTCCATTCATTTTTAGACATTAAAAACAGCTCGTTCTGCTGCTTGATGTTGTAAACTGATGTTTTCGTATTATATTATTCTATTTTGTCTGTATAGTCATGCAAACAGTGAGTAGTTTGACCATTTTCTGCTGTTAATTATTCCTAGTCATTTCTCCCATAGGCGACTGAATCGAATGTTCTAAAACAATTGCAAAAAAGGGCGCACTTATGCATTGAAGAATTAGATCAACACCTCACAAATTAAGAGATTTGACCAGATACTTAGTCTGCTAATGGTAACCGAGTCAGCAGCTGTGTATTATTACACAAATACGTTAGCACACTGTTTACATTTATGGCTTGCTTATGTTAACACAGACCTTACAAGATATTACTATTTACAATTTACCGGACAAAGTAATTAAAAATACCCCTGTTAGTTACCTCTGGCTCATATCATCTACCCACATTAACGTTAACGATGGATGGGGCAATATGAGACCATCTGAGTGTTGCAGGGAGGTTTCACCATACTCCCAGGTCAAAACATTTACTGAATTAGCATTATATGCCATTTTTCTAAAATGACAGCTAACTATACACTATGTAATGACTTTCCGAAACAATCATCTGATGTACTGTGTCAGCGTACCGGAAGTTGGATGACAAAATGCATAAGAGCGAAGTATTAAAAGGGGGCGGAGCTGAATAAGGTCAATATACTGATACACTTGTAGGAAAGTTGTTTGTGATAAGTAAGTTACATAATGAATGCTCATCACCACCTGCATCTGGCTGTGTTTACGTGTCTATCTGTGTAACAAAAAATGTGATGTGTATTCAAATTGCAGACATATTACCTCTGTAAATTAATGAAACATGGTAGTTTACTGTAAAAAAGGAGATATTACGTTTACGGTTTGTACAGGTACCATATTTTAAACCATGAAATACTGGCAACCACAGCTGCCGTTTTTTAACAGTAAATTTATTTTTTACAGTGTAGGTAATTTCCTAATTTATTTCATAACATTTTAAAATAAATATAAAACATCACTTTAAATCATGTTAACTAATGCAGTATAACTTTTTAAATGATAACTTACTGCAATTAAAACATAAACAATCATATTTATAACACAGTGAAGTTCAATGCGGCATACGCTTGTCAAGCCGAATCTGCCTTTACCTTGATTTCCTCACCAAAGTCTGCATTGTCCTCTATCCGTCAGGTGACAGTATGTACATTTTAAACTAAATCACAGCATTTAAATTGAAACATTTATTTCACTTAGCTTTTTTGTAGCTTAAAAATAAAACAAACAAATAAAAGGTTACGTTAAATTAGAATTTGCAATCTATAAACCATCTCCATCATTCTCCCTCTCTTCTCAGATGGGATGACAGGCCAAATAAAAGGTTATCATAGGCCAACTTTGGCCCGTGGGCCCTAGTTTGGGCATATCTGGTCTAGACATTAGTATAAAAATGTCTGAAAAACAACTTCAATTGTCAACTTTAGTACATGCATTTTGTTGACACACAACTACACATTGTACATGCAATGGTAACACTTTATTTTGATGGTCCATTTGAGTATTAGTAGACTGTGTACTTAATATCTGCTGATACAGACATTCAACAGTCATTTAAGTGACTATAAGAAACTTTGCAAGTACATGTCAACTTACACTAACCAAACCCCTTACCCCAACTCCAACCTAACAGTCTACTAATAATCTAATGAGAATTTGTTGCAATGTACTGTAACTTAAGTTTAACAAGTGGCCCATCAAAATAAAGTGACACCCATGCAACCTTTCCAAACAGTATAGTTGTATAGTTGCATGGATGTATATCATTTTGTGCTTCACACAAGATATCTTTAATGGCATTAAAGTTATTTAATGATTGATTAAGTTGACATTTTTGGTTGAGCCTGTCTCTTCAAATTTAAATTGTAATTGCATTTTAGTCATTATGTTTTTTACATGGAAAGTTCTAGGAAGTTCTTACTCCATAAAGACCCTAAAACTAACCCATGCTGACACCTTGAAGTATTTATACTCAATGTGACCCACCTTCTGACCTGTTACCTAATCAGTCGTGTCCAGAGATAGCTGTTAGAGTTAACCAGAACATGTGGTGTTTGCCGTAATAAGACTTACACCTGGTGTTATACTGTTATTTACAGACCAGTGAAGTTCAGGATGGATGGTCCTGATATTAGAACGACAGCAAAGCTCACTTCATTAACTTCACTTCATGCCTTTGCCATAGTGAACATATGCACTGCAAAATCACAACGATGCATTTAATTACCTACTTTGGTAATGAAGCATTGAGCAATTACACAGTTAATAGCTCATCTCAGACCACATCTGGATGGTTTTTACATCAAATGACAACCGTTTTGCCTAGTTTAATCAGATATCTCCTTAGCGGTTCTGGTGCAATCTTTGTAATTCACTCTTAAATACTGCATTCACAGATTCATTACAAAACATAAATTGTTTAATTAGGATATGAGCCACTTCAACATCTCTTGAGAATGTTGGGAGATCCTATTAGTTCTACTTCATAACCCTTTCAATTGTTGTACCATAAAGTTTGCAAAAAAGTAGGGTACAGGGCCTCCATTAAAATAGGCTAAATGTTTTCAAAATGGAGGGTTATGTGAGCAGCTGGTAAACTTCAGAGAGCTTCTTAAAACATTAAGCCCGGCTCAGTAAAGGGGTCCCGCAGACTTCACTGAACCTCTGTTCGCCATTGGCAGATTAGCATGAGCTTATTTAGTAGACGAGTATTAGCTTGAGCGATATAAGTGCAGCTACAGTGAAGGCAGTAAACACAGAGCGCTCTGTATGCTAACATTCTGATGGTAACTTTTAAAGCCAAACAATTAATCTCGCTTTACAGAATCTCTTAAAACAAGCAGTTCTGTTGTTCCACGCTAAGGAATGATTTCCTTGTTTACTAGCAGTAACATAACACCTATGTGCTATATATGTTATAAATGCTAATGTCCTTCGTTGACCAGGCTTATCTACTGGGGAATTGCGTAAGCACTGGGTAAACCAGAACTTAGCTAGCATAAAATAGCCTGGGATAAAGCATTCAGATAGCACCAAAACAAAACTGCATTGGATGCTTTGGAAACTGGTGCTTTGGAAACTGTTACTCTGTCTTAGTTCATGCTCATGGGAGAGAAAAAAAGTGTTAGAGCAACATTTCTGCCAAATCATATGTAGCTTCTTGCATGTTTTTGAGTGACATTAAATGCTAAAGTGAATCTGTAAGGACTGTTGTTGTGGTGGTGGTGTAATATAACGCTAGTTTGGCACTGAAGTTCAGATTTGACCACCTTTAAAGTCCCACTCTAGAAGCAAAATGTCATTTTTAATCAATAAACTGTTTGTAATCATAAAAAAAGAGAAAGAAAATAGTGAAAAAAGCATGTTTTAGTGCCGCTAGTGTTTATCTGAGCTGCAAGCTTCTGTAAACTGTATGTCGTTTTTGAAGTTTTGCAAAAATAGATGCATGTTTCCTGTAAGCTTATCCTTAAAAACACATGCATTTCATTGTATAAAAAGTTAATTTCATGAAGTATACTGTACTTCAGTAAAGTTTAGGTATTTGCAAAGATACTTTGTATGGATCTTGAGTTATTATACCATAATGACTGTTCAGATGTTGCATTTTAATACTTTTGTCTGCTCCGGCCCTGTGCAGTACTACAGTAGTTTCTCGAAACTTCTTCATTAGATGTTTGATTTCTGACTGGTGCAGGCTATGAAATAACTGAAATCATCAATCATAGTAATATGAAACTATAATGTTGTCAAGACCTGCTTGTAACTACTTTAGCTGTACTGTAAACTAAAAATAATTTCAGATCTTAAAACAACTGCACCTTTTTTCATTGGTACTGTAAATATATTTAAAGTACGCTTATAAGCACGATGATAGTTCAAATTGGCATAGCACATTAGAAAGTTTTTAGGCATAAGAAACTTTAAGTGCGCTTAACAATAATTGTAGTATATCATTTTTGGACTAAGTATATATTGCTATGTTCCTTATTTAGTCATTTTAGGTAATTATTGAGACATTCAATGTCTTTTTATGCTTATGGATGTATGTTTATACACTTTTAGTTCGATAAAATGGTTTGACTGATTTCTTTTTTCTGTGAAACTCAAAAGAAGATATTTTGAAGAATGCTAGAAACCGGTAACCATCGGCATCTATAGTAGGATAAAAACAATACTATGGAAGTCAATTCTTGTGTGTTTGACAGAGCAACAAGGATGATTAAATGATGACCGAATACACTTTTTTTGGGTGAACTATCCCATTAAGTAGTGTTTTATTAGTATAAACGTATATTTACTTAAGTTAACAAGACTGTGTTTGAAGCTATTTAAGACTTATATTTTACAGCCTGCTCATTTGAAAGAATAAACACAATTACAACCCAGGTATATTTGAAATATATCACAATGAAAAGACTACAACTATTGGCCTAATATTGTTTTCAGCCAGTATATGTCAGTTATCCTCTGGTTTATCTTCAAGTATACTTCTAGGAAGTAAATAAAAGGTTTACAGAAAAGTATATTGTTTACATTACATGTTAAGTTTGTTGCTTCTTGATCTTTGCATAACCTGTACCTTTTATTACCCTACGATGATATCAGACTTATACATTTATTGAGACTTCTGGACTGAATTGGTAACAACTGCACCATTGTTAAGCTTCATCAGAAATCTTGGTGTCAGATCAGATTGGACCTTCAGTCTAATTATTATGATCAAACAGAAAAGATGTCCTGTTCAAGTGTCACATATGGCCCTATTAGAAGATAGCTGCAGCAGAAGACAGAGAGCCAATCACTCTGAGATGCAAAGGTCTCAACAATACGCTTCTGGGTCAGAGAACATCTGACCACATCTGTTAATTAGCAGATGAGCAGATGCAGGGCCACTGGTGCAATTTGTCAATGATAGACCAGGGCAAGCCATTTGATCATGTGTCTGTGAGGCTGTGGAGCACATGTGCAGACATGAGGGGCGGCGATGCTAATTGAGCTGTACTTCTGAAGCGACGAGCGAGGCCCCACAGCAAAGCTACAAGCCAGAAAAGATTAGCGTTCCACACGGCCACAAACAGAATGCCTTTTGTTTCTCTCTGCTAATGAATGGCACTTGTGAACACTGCAGCCAGACTGGAGGCATTCAGAACTCGCATGAAATGCTAGCGAAACGCACATATTGCAGCGAAAAGGAAGCGCTAATGGCGTGCGCGCCTCAAAAAAATGTTATCAAACGATTTGTCACAAGGCTTTGTTTTGCATACTACAAAATCTTTGGGTCTCTCGCAAAATTGGCTTCTAAAAAATTTAAAAGCTCATTCAACCGCCGAGAGGAGAAAGATGCTATTGTGTGAGCAATCGTTACCAGAAGTCCTGCTTATTTTTGCTGAATTCCAAGAGTTCGTTTAAATAAAATTGCATTCAAACACCAGCTTACCTTTGATTCCGGTGGCTTGGAGGGTAAACAAGAACAGAATGAGGAATAATCCTGTTTTCAATGGCATGTTGCAGTAGATTATGTCCTTTTGGATGTAACGTTGCTCATTTGGAAAGAAAAGACAGTCCGTATTGACTTATCTGACGTCCGAGGGCGAAAGAGTTAATTTCCATCGACTATGTGTCCAGGCTTCCATGGACGGGGCCGTGTGTGGGCACTACTGTAGGTTTGGGTGGTATTCCTGACAGATGGCGGGTACAGATTTGGTCTCAAGTGTGCGGAGATGCTCTGCTGGGTGTGAGGGGAGTGATGAGGTTAAAAACGCTGCCTCTTTTTCTGGACTAATCTGTTTACCTCTCACTGACTCCTAATCCCCGTGGGCCCACGTGGTGGACTATCCTCATCCTGTTAGTAGCCTTCTGGACCAGCATCTGCTAGTCTCGACTAGTGTACTTGCTGTGTTTCGATGCTCTTCTCTCTCAGTCTGGCCCACTCGATACAAAGTTTCTCAACCCTCTGCCAGCTTTGGCGACTGCCAAGCCGAAACGCTGTATTCTACTCCCCCCACCCTGTTTGGGACAGCAGGCTCTGCCCTTTCTCTGATCATGGGGCCAGATCTGTGTACCGAGTGTGTGTTGTCGTACCCTTGTGGTGCATGTTAGTCCCCAGGCCTACTGCTTGAGCTGGGAGGAGGATTACAAACATTCTGCTTATTAAATTTCACAGCCATAAATAAGTCTCTGCAGCTCAAAATCCATTCAAGACCTTCCACGGCACTGGACCGTAGAAGTCAAACCCCCTAACTTTTAAGAGATAATGAGAACAGGCTGGTGGCTGTTGGTAACCAGCAGAAACCCCTCTGGACTGGAGGATTATTTTTTTTTTTGGTATCTAGTTAGGGCTCTGAATAAAGCAGAGAAACAACTCTCACATACTCTGCATCTTGAAGTGTTGCATCTTGAATATTGTATACACACTGAAAAAAAAATCAGTAATTTTACGATTTCCGACAGTTGGGGTGCTGGAAATAAAACGTAAAATAATGACCGTTAAATTACAGAAATTTACTGTAAAATAACAAAGGTTGAATTACAGAAATTTACCAGAAATGTTAATTTAAGGAAATTTCTGTAATGTCCATTATTTTACAGTTAATTTCTGTAATTTAATGTCCATCATTTTACAGTTAATTTCTGTAATTTAATGGCATTAATTGTAATTTAATTTCTTGTTCTGTTAAACATCATTTGGAAAATATTTAAACATGTAAAAAAAAACATAATTTTACAGTTTATTTCCAGCAGCTGAGGTGCTGGAAATAAACTGTAAAATTACGGATTTTTTTAACATGTTTAAATATTTCCCAAATGATGTTTAACAGAACAAGAGAATTTTCACAGTATGTCTGATAATATTTGTTCTTTTGGTGAAAGTCTTATTTGTTTTATTTTGGCTAGAATAAAAGCAGTTTTTATTTTTTATTTAACTATTTTAAAGTAAAAATTAATACTCTTTTAAGCCTTTTTTTTATAGTCTACAGAACAAGCCATCTTTATACAATAACTTGCCTAATTACCCTAACCAGCCTAGTTAACCTAATTAACCTAGTTAAGCCTTTAAATGTCACGTTAAGCTCTATAGAAGTGTCTTGAAAAATATCTAGCCAAATATTATTTACTGTCATCATGGCAAAGATCAAATAAATCAGTGATTAGAAATGAGTTATTAAAATTATTATGATAAGAAATGTGTTGAGAAAATCCTCTCTTTGTTAAACAGAAATTGGGGGAAAAAATAAACTGGGGGGTAATAATTAAGGGGAGCTAATTATTCTGACTTCAACTGTAGAAACATTTCATTTATTTCCAGGTAAACACGGATGACCATGATTGTTCTAAATGATTAGAAGACATACTACTACACAGTCAATTTGCCAGTGTACATTTTACACCACAGGTATTGAATTTAACACTTTTCTGGTGTCTATATGAGTCCCACCAGCCATGTGTCCAGGTTACACTTTCAAAAGTGTTGAATATATACACCTCTGCAGTGGTGCACCCACATTATACACCTTTTAACACCTGCAGAGCAAATTGTCCAGTGTACATATAACTCCACAAGTGTTAAATTACACTCTCTTCTGGTGTATATACGAGTCCCATCAGCCCAGTGTGTAAGTTACACTTTAAAAAGGGTTAAATATATATACACTTAAGCAGAGTATAGTATTTTATACTACCGTGTTGACCGTGTTAGCGTGTTCCCATATATGCAATTAACACTGGGAGTATGGGAAGGCAACACCAGAAATGCACACTGTTAAAGTTACAATTTAACCCACATCAGCGTTAAAAACTTTGAATGTACACTTGGTTTTTAACACTATAACACTACAGAGAGCTTACACCAGAACTTCAACACCTCACAATTTGCTGTGTACTAAAACTCAAACAAATAGAAAATGTTGTCAAAGATTGTCACAATACACACGATTGACTACTGGCTTATTACCTGCCTATTATTAAGTCACTCAAAATTGTTAATGTAACTTAATGTTTTAGTACTTCTAATGTGTGATCTCGTTTTACATCCCTAATCCTACCCAATACCTAAACTCAACCAAACTCCCTATGTTCTATCTTTTAGTCTTTGACTCAGCTACTAACCAACCATTCATTAATAATCAGATAATTAGTAGTTTATTGAGCTAATAGCCTTAGTTAATGGTTTGTTAGCATGACTTCTACATTAAAATAAATTGTTACCAAAATGTTTATTAGTCAAAGACATAAAGGGCAAAAGGTGACCTTTTTTCTACCCTGTTATATCCACTACCTTGTCAGGCATGGGATTATTTGAAGCCATGTCAGAAGGCTCTGTTTAAAGCTCCAAAATAATAAATTTTCAATTTAAATCATTTAGACTTTGCCACTATCCTTCAAATGTAAAAAGTAATTCATCATTTAGTATGATCAGCCACTCATTCTTTTATGTTTTAACAATCATGGGTCAGAAGAGTATGTATTTTGTTTCAGTTTTGTATAAATATATTTCTTATACTGAATGTTTGGAATTTATTTCAACAATACGTTGACAAAAATTGATATGTACAGTTTCCATTTTTTTATGTTTCAACTGATGTGAACACCAAAATGGGACATTTTGTCTTTGACCCGCATGTCTATGTCATGTCTATTTAACTATAAATTATTATTATTATTATTATTATTATTATTATTATTATTATTATTAT
>CAIGQQ010038941.1:5147941-5158511 GCA_903798035.1 Danio albolineatus | reverse complement strand
ATTATTATTATTATTATTATTATTATTATTATTATTATTATTATTATTATTATTATTATTATTATTATTACTGTTAAAAATAACAACAATACTAATAATAACAATGCTAATAACAACAACAACAAGTATAATAATAGCAATAACAATAATAATAACAATAATAATACTAACAACAATAACAATAATAATAATAAATAACAGCAATAATAATAATAATAACAACAACAACAACAACAACAACAACAACAATAATAATAATAATAATAATAATAATAAGAAGAAGAAAACTAGCAATCTAGAATTGATTAAAGAAAGTTTTTTTGTAATGTATTGCATCCTCTGTTACAAAAAGGTCTTGTACATTGTAAACCAGTTTGTTTCCTGTTATTAGGGTTTAACATTTGTTCATTCATTTAAGCCTTTTTTTTTTTGCTTTTGAATCATAATTCTGGTGATCACAACATGCAGTACACTATGTAAAATGTTAATTAACATTTGCACGAGTGTGTATTGTAACACAAATACTCTTATTCGCAGGTGTTTTTGTTGTTTGTTGTTGTTAATTTACGCTTTTAAATTGCAATATGACACCTTGATCTCTGTCTCACACCTTTTGGATGTGGAAAATATATTTAGCAGTTTAACAAAGTGACTAATGTGAAAGTATAGTGATGTATTTGTTTTTTTGTGGTTACAAAGACAGTCGAGCTAGGAATATATAATGAATTATTGTATATTGTTCTGCACAAAAGAAAGTAAAAGTACAGAAACATCCACCATGTTATCTTTTATTAACTGCTGTTATCAATATGTACTGTACTGTAGGTTATACAGTATATTGGTATTTCATTAAAAGAACAAGAATTGGTCTCCAAAAAGCATTTCTTTTTTCCGAAAGATAAATGAGTCGTCATCTTATGAGGACAATATGGCAATTTAAATACTTGCTCTAAAGTGATGTTTTGAATAATAACACCAAACAGGGGACATCAAATAACCTTAAAAACATGGCTGGCTTCTTTTTGTGCTGTTGTTTCTCTTTTGGTATCCTGATTCCTGACTTTGGCTGCATACAGTGTCTCATAATCCACTTCGAATGTTTTCACTCGATTGGATGGATGGATGGATAGATGGATGGATGGATGATAATCAGCTATAGAGAAGACTTCAGATCTGTTTTTACATTAAATGTAATGGTTGGGTTTAGGGTTGGGGTAGGGGTAGATGTTAATAAAATACAATTAATGAAACATTTATTGAATAATATAAATAATTCTCGTTAACTTCCGGCCACAGCTATATGTGATCTACAGCTGATTAACCATGTGGATAGATTCTGAGACTTCTAGATTCATTCTGAGCCTACCAGTAGGTGTAGAAGGCCCCTACTGGCCCATATCTATTAGCTGATAACCTCTGTAATGCCCTTTCAATCAAGTGATAACATTCAAATCGGCTGATCTTGACGTCTTGCCATCAACCTGAATGATGTGAAAAGTTCAGAACTGGTTTATAAAGTGCTAGTAGTATCTAGTTTTGGATTTGTGAGATTCACTTGTTTTGTTTTTTCTGGAGTGTCAGAATAGCATGAAAAGGCCCGTTCTTCTTCTGGAAAACAGCAGCTCATTTGTATTTAAAGAGAAACATACACTAACAACATGTGTTTGCTCAAACCCTGATGGAGGCAAGTTTGACAAGCAATAATAAATGATCTGTTAAGGATTTCAAGCTGAAACTTCACAGAAACATCTTGGGAACACCAAAGATTTATTTGACATGGCACACTATTTTCCCTATAATTAATCCTGATAGCAGAAAAATCCAGGTATATGGCGGTAAAGAAACCAACAATACTTGTGTGGTAATGCAAGCGGACTTGCACTGACAATCCGTCGACCGACCTTTCTGCATTTAATTGTCTCCGCGAGCCTGATTCTATTAAGAGCTGTAAAAATGAGCTAAAATGCAAAGCAGGCTGACCTTCTCACCTATGCTAATGAGTTCCATCACTGACCAATCAAAAGGGTGATCTTCAATTAACCTGGAGTGAGTGAGTGTCTGGAGTCAGCACATCACGCTCCCCTCCGCCTGTCCTCTGACAGAGCTTTATACTGATGGATGGCAGTCACTGTCATAATCCCAGGATACTGCTCTCATTATTTCACCCCATGCTGCGTGTCATACATATGATCTGTTCATCTTTGCATGTGAGGTCTTTGAGAGTTGTTTTACTCAAATCCATTAGATGAGATCAGATTTGCATGAAACCCTACCTTTCTGTGGTCTGCTTCCCTCCTTGAAATAGAGAAGTTTTAATCACATGTTGACCTTTTGTGACATTGTGAGCCAATGTGGTACTTTGTGCGATTTTTCTTGAATGTATAGTCAGTCATAAACAAGATTTTAACTTTTTAAATTGATTTTGCAACTTATCAACATACAACTGAAAAATATTGGCAAAATATATGGACATTCCTCCAAGTCAATTCCAATCACTTCCATGGCAGAGGTGTATAAAATCAAGCACATACTGTAGGAATGCTGACTGCTACTACACACTCAGAAATAAAGGTACAAAAGGTACATATTTGTACCTGAAGGGTCCATAATGGTACCTTAAAGGTACTTTTTAGGTACTTTTAGGCACTAATATGCACCTTTGAGGTACCACTGTGGACTCTTTGGGTACAAATATGTACCTTTTGAAAAGGTACTGCCCCAGTGACACCTCCTGTACCTTTATTTCTGAGAGTGTACAGTACAAAGATATGAAAGAATGGGTCTCTCTCAGAAACCCAGTGAATTCAAGAGTAGAAGCATGGGTTTACACCTGCGCTAAGTCCATTATTGATATTTCCTCACTACTAAATATCCCAGTCAACTGTTAGTCAATGGTATTGAAACAAAGTGAAAGTAATTTGAAACAACAGTAACTCAGCGCTGAAGTGGTAGGCCTTGTAAAATCACAAAGCAGGGTACTCAGTGGCATGCTGTGGTGATCATTGTGCAGAATTTGACAACGTTCTGCAGTCAACTGCTATAGACCTTCAAACTTCATGTGGCATTCAGATTATCTCAAGAACAATGCGCAGAAAGCTTCATGAAATGAGTATTCATGGCTCAGCAGATGCATCCAAGCCTGACATCACCAAGTGCAAAGCAAAGTCCCGGATACAGTGGAGTAAAGCAGGCCAACACTAGACTCTAGAGCAGTAGAGGTACTGTATGTTCTCTGGAGTGACCATTGTGGGTTTTGTTGGCTTTCAGACAAAGGTTTGTTAGAGGGGTCAACACTGTATAGTGCAGTGTTATGTTTCAGTTTAGGGGTTGGCCCGTTAGTTCCAGACAAATTAGCAAGACATTTTGGGCAATTTTTATGCTTACAACTTTGTAAAAACAGCTTAGGGATGTTCCTGTTTCATCTTGACTGTACACTAGTGCACAAAGCAAGGTGCATAAAAAACATGGATGAGCAAGTTTAGTGTTCTGACCTCAACCCCACTGAACAGCTTTTGTATGAAATCGAGCAGAGACTGATAGCCTGGTCTTTTCTTCCAACATTACTGCCTGACCTCTGAAATGTTATTCTAGAACAGTGGTGGAAAGAGTACTGAAAAATCATATTAAAGTAAAAGTGCCATTACTTGCCCAAAAATGTAGTGCAAGTAGAGTAAAAGTATCTGTAGTAAATATTTTTCAAAGTATGAGTAAAAAGTAGACCTTTTAAAAGTACAAGAGTAGTGAGTATTACACTGTAGAGAAGTTGATGCGTTTACAGAATGTTACGTTTACACATCCCTGCACAAACAACATGTGGTGTATTCTTACTATTTTTGTTCGTTCCTTCCAACCTTCCTTCAATTATTTGTTTGTTCTCTCCTTTCTTCATTCACTCGTTCGTTCGTTCATATTTTTGTTCCATCCTACATTAGGTCCTTTTGTTCATTCATTCGTTTGTTCGTTCCTTCCATCCCTAGTTTGTTCAGTCCTTCCTTGAATTCTTCCTTCATTCGTTTGGTCCTTCCTTCTGTCCTCCCTTCATTTGTTTGCTCCTTCTTTCTTTCATATTTTGTTCCTTCCTTCATTAGGTCCTTCGTTTGTTCGTTCCTTCTTTCCTTCCTTAGTTTGTTCAGTCCTTTCTTGAATCCTTCTTTCATTTTTTTGGTTCTTTGATCCTTCCTTCCATTCCTTCCATTCAGTCCTTCCTTTTATTTGGCTCTTCCTTCCATTCTTCATTCATTCCATTTAGTGATTGTTTAAGGCTGTTTGGTGATTTCAGTCATCATACAGTCGACATCCATAATTTTCAGTGACATGCAGTCTAAAAAAGTCTCTGCGTGTAAAGATTTTGGACATCTTCTTGGACAATTTTTATGTTTCCGAAAGGGTTGCTTCATTTATAAAGCGCCCATGTCTTGAGGTAGTTCAGTATGATGCGATTTACTTTCTATGTGTGATTTAATTGGACAGGAATCACAGGACTGATTTTTCTACTTTAGACAATGACCATAGACAAGAAAGAAATAAAGTAGTGACTGCAGGTTGAAAGAAAGTAGTGGAGTGAAAGTACCGATACTGCACTAAACATGTACTCAAGGGAAAGTAAAAGTACACATTTTTAAAACTACTCAGTAAATTACAATTCCTGAGCAAAACTACTCAATTACAGTAGTTTGAGTATTTGTAATTAGTTACTTTACACCACTGTTCTAGAAGAATGGTCAGCCCCTTTCCCTCCTCAAAAAGAAGAAGGAAAAAACACTTTCAACCTTATATATCCATTTAAATGAAACTTGCTGCATTTTATTTCACTTTCTTTAATTTTATTTAGATTCAAACGCATACCCCAATCTCACACATTTAGCATATTTTGGACTCAACTTTTTATTTTGATTTATTATTTATAACCTCACATATTCATCTGCTGCTTCATATTTAAGATAATATGCGCATTACTATGGTAATTATGATCTCCAGCTGTGGTTTAATCTAAAAGGAAAGCAGTGCCATATGAGAAATGCTCCTCTGGGCTTATTTTAGGAAAATCATTACATTATAATTGCGTTATACAGCATGATGGACAGCTTCTCTGACAGATGTGGCCCATTCTTAGGCAACACTGAGCCGATTCCGTCCTACTCTGGGCTCTTGCAGCTCCGGGCTTCTCCTACGGGCCCTTTCGGGTATTACTTTGCTTGGAGAATGAGCTCATACCACTGAGTTATCAAACTCAACCTACTTACTTTGCACTATGCATTCACTCAGTTTTTTTTTCAGATACTCTGTGATTTGATTGATCCATTCTTGACGGCAAAAGTGGGCGAGACGAAGAAAAATCAATCATGTTATTGAGCTCAATATTTCATACATGCAATGAAAAGACCACACAGACTGAACACAACATTGTGAGATTTGTATAGATCTGCTTTTATAAACTGGGTGTGTTTGAAACCACCAGGGGGCAAGCTTTAATTAAATTAAACCTTGTGTGCATTTGTGTGTGTGTGTCAGAGTGAAAGAGAAAGACAAAAAGCGACCTTTTAGTATTCATTATTGCCTGTTGTATAGCTCCAGCTTTGCTATTCTTTCCACTGTTGTTCAATTAAGGTAAACACATCAAGTATGCCTTTCATTGCATATACATTCATATATGCTGCATGCATACATTAGCATACAGTGCACTTATAATGTACAGTACGGTCAATCCCATGTCACATCAGAGGAAAGAAGTCATCGAAACGCACTTTCTCTCGAGCCATTAGTGAAAAGCAACTCTGATTGCATAGATAAATGGCCGTCTAGAGTACATGCAAGGTGAATTGTAAACAGTGGAAATTGCCCTGAATATGGCCATCTGTTCTGAAAATGAGAAGCATAATAGATGCTGTTACAGTGACCATAAGCTGACACCGCCATGACTCAAAACGCAGGCACTGAAATCACAGAAATCCCCCCCGTTTGCAAACAAGCCATCACACAGCCTTGCCAAATGCTTTTTCCGGCAGTATATTTATGACTGTGCCCAGTGAAGCCGCTCTAAATCTATATGTGCTATGAAGAGCAGAGATGTGCTGCCCTCAGGAAACTTCAGCAGACCAGAGTAATGACTCTGTGCTGCGGAGAGAAGAATTTCAAATTTGACTCCTCGCTCCAAGCAGACCGAATTCAGCGTCCTTGAAGATTTGATGTCACATTGAAATGAAGGCATTTTCACAAGTTATGCAGAGTCATCGAGCAAATAACGTTTCCGCATGCTGGTGGCTGACATAATGACTGTCAAGTGTTCGCCGGAGCCAATCATATTTAATTTATTTTAATACCGTCGTTCCGCTTTGCTTGGCCATTCTGGATTTCTTTATTATAAACAGCAAGTTAGACTGAACTGACATTAAGTTAATGGGAAATTAGATGTCTAAGTACTGAGCCGAAACATGCTCGAGTAAAAGTTTTCCCATTTCCGTTGAATGTATTTAAAAGCGAAAGGTCTTTTTGTTCTTGGGGTTTGAAATTGACTGATGAAATTAAGAGACAGGAGAGATTTTGACATTAAAGTAGCTTTGATGCCTTAAAAGGCTCCTGTTCAATGGCAGTTTTCTCAGTGTGATGTGCTCAAGGGCAAACCACCTGTCTGCCTGAAACTAGTGAACGTTAAATACGGCAGAATCTGGTCGAGTTTGGCATGGGCTGGTATAAGATTCTGACGGTATGATAACCCTGGATAAAAGTATCACGGTTTCACGGTATTACGGTATTGGGATTACTGCTCTAAAATATATTCTTTTTAAATGTCTGGCTAAAAAACAAACCTTTATCCCGTTTGAACTCAATATATTTTATTTTGAGAAACATTTTAGCTTTTTTGGATCAGTAAACATGTCAGGCTAAATAAGTCAAGGGAATCATTGACTTCTGCTGTCTTTATTTGTTTCAAAAACACAGATGTCTTTACAATTTACACCAAAAAAAAAAAAAATTAAATTAAATCTTACTCATACCTTAGGAATGGTATAGCAGAAAATTTTTGCCAGTATAAAACCTTGACTTTTCCAAACCGTGGTATACCCTGAAAACGGCTATCGTCCCATGCCTAGGTAGAGTATGTAGTAGTTTGACTGTTTACAATATTATCCTAGAGATTGACCATTATCCATATCTGTAAAAGTGCCTCATGTAATGGATTGTGTTGATGTGAGACTCTTATTCACAATGACAAATTACAATATTTGTCACAGCTACACAATCTCTTTGGTTTAGCAAGATTCACAATGGTAAATGTGTAATAGCTTACATTTTCTCCGATGAGTGGTACTGGTTTGTTTTCGCAGGAAACGCGAGCTTGCTGCCGTTCACATTTTATGCATTGTTGCATCATATCTGTGTTAATAATACAAAACAGTTAAATAAATCTTTATTTCTATAGCGCTTTTACAATGTAGAATAGGTCAAAGCAGCTTAACATAGAAGTTCTAGTAAATTGAAACTGTGTCTGTCTAGTTTTCAGAGTTGAAGTTCAGTTTAGTTCAGTTAAGTGTGGTTTTTCACTGCTGAAACTCTAAACACTGAAGAGCAAATCCATTGATGCGCAGCTCCACAAGTCCAAAGCCAAGCAAGCCAGTGGTGACAGTGTTGAGGAACAAAACTTTACCAATTGACGAAAGTGAAGGAAAAAACCTCAAGAGAAACCAGGCTCAGTTGGGCACGGCCATTCTTCCTCTGCCGAACTTCTTGTGCAGAGCTGCGGTTTAGGCACTGGAGGCTGCAGAACACTGGATGTCCATCGTGGAGAAGCCGCATTTTTGAGCAGGTCACCGGCGGGTGTTCAGTCTTGCCCAGTGGATCAATGTGTAGACTCGTGTCATGCTCTCTGCTCCCCTATGACTGCCACAGCATCTGCTCAGGATACAACCTGGTCCAGGATAGATACCTCTAGATACAGAACAGAGCAACTCAACCTAAATTGATATTTTGGTCACACTTTATTTTGATGGTCCGTTTGTTGAATTTAAGTTATATTGCAACTAATTCTCATTAGATTATAAGTAGACTGTTAGGTTGGGGTTAGGCTTGGTGTTAGGGGTAGCGTTAGTGTAAGTTGACATGTACTTACAAAAATACTTCTAGTCAGTTAAATGTCTGTTGAATGTCAGTATCAACAGATAATAAGTAGACAGTCTACTAATACTCAAATGGACCAATAGAAATAAAGTGTTACCAATATTTTTATTTTATTTATTTTTTTGGAAAATGGAATTAATTTTTGCCATGGAATGAAAAAAGTAGTTTTGACATCTTAATGAATGCATAGTTGAATAAGTGTTCAGTTCCTAGGAAATGGCATACCATGAGCCTCAAAAGCCGTTGTTTCGTAAATCCTGTTCGAGAAAAAGACCACTGAAAAATGGGTATCTAAGAACATAACGCTAACTGTGATGTTACAGTTGCAATCATCATAATTTCGGCTATGTCTTTTACCAGGACTATGTCTAGTTATGAGATTCTACAGAATCTCAGCAGAATCTTTGTCTTCTACCAGGACTCCCTGGTTCTAATGACACTCTTTATACTACACACTATATAATTATGTACTTATACACTCTACCATGTACAGTAGTGCAGAAGTTAGTGTCATCCCAAATGGAAGACTAACATTTTTTTTGTTATGAAGAGAAATTCAAACAGTTTCCCTGCTGACATTTAACAGTTGCCACATTAGGGAAATAAGTTGCTAATTTTCCAAGTCGTACCTATCATGACTACATCTGTATTCACCATTGATGGCCAGCAAAATTACTCTGTACCCGATAGTTCCACCCCTTCCACAGTCTAAAGATGGGGCAATTTCTACTGCCATTACAACCACTAGTTATTTTATCAACTTCTTTTTTTTAAATGTAACATTGATGTTATTTTATCATGTGTTGTCGAGACTGAACTCTAGTAATGGTAACCTTTTCTGAGTAGCCAACTTTAACTATCTAGCATATCTATAGTAACTAAACATGTAACTATGTAATTGTAATGTGTATTTATATTGTGCTAATATTGTTTATGGCCATACACCCAAAGACACACCACACATGCTCACCACATATCAGCTATAGATGGAGGGGAGAGACAGTGATAGAGCCAATTTGGTGGATAGGGTTGATTGGGAGGTAATGATCGGTAAGGGCCAATAGAGGGAATTTGGCCAGGACACCAGGGTTACATCCTTACTTTTTACGAGAAGTGCCATGCGATTTTTAATGGGGGGTGATCTCTCCATACCACCACTAATGTGCAGCATCCACTTGGATGATGCGACGGCAGCCACAGGACACACCACACATCAGCTATAGATGGAGGGGAGGACCAGTGATAGAGCAAATTTGGAGGATAGGGTTGATTGGGAGGCAATGATTGATAAGGACCAATGGACTGAATTTGGCCAGGACACCGGGGTTACACCCCTACTCTTTACGATGCCATGGGATTTTTAATGACCACAGAGAGTCAGCACCTCCGTTTAACATTTCATCCGACGGATGGCGCTCATTAGGACTCACACAGACAGACCGCATGTTGAGCACGCCCTGCTGGCCTCACTAACACCACTTCCAACATCAAACTAGTTTTCCCATGTGGTCCATCATCCAGATACTGACCAGGCTCAGCTCGGTTTAGCTTCAGTGAGTAAACGGTTTAGGGATGATGGGTGCTATGGCTGTGGCAACTTGGTTGTAAATATCAGTTTCTTCCTATGTTGTCAAATACGTTAAATCTACACAACACTACTGTAGATACATATGTCTCTTCTGTCAGATATAATTCAAATTTAGACTATATTTCAACACAACTCATGCTCAATCGCTTTTCCATTAATGCGATTGAACTGAATTATTCTGTTTACTTTCCATTTTATGCCTATTTGCGTCAGTCACCATGGATACGGTTTTATTTTCTACAGTGGTGTTAATAAAGGAGGACATGCAAATTAATACAATATAATACAATTATGTCAGTTCGTTGCCTTGGTAGCACAAGTGTAAAGTAAACAGCAATATGGATGTTGATCATATATTTCTGTTTAGGGACTCCTATTTTACATGTTAATTACTTAGTTAAATAGCAGACAAAAGAAATAGCAAGTTTCAGCTACCTGGTCTTCTATGGAGAAAGTGGTATCCAGGCAACACATTTTTATTTGCAATCACACCACACCATACAAGGCTTGCATGAAAATACAACTGGAACACTGCCATTTAAGTTTAAACAATTGTGATCTGACAGTGCTCGATTTACATTTACATTTAAAATTGACATCTACTTAATTTATTTAAAAAATTTTAGTTTGACAATTAATATATGTATATGTATAGCGCATGTCTTTAGACTTGTGGGGGAAACCAGAGCACCCATAGGAAACCCATTTGAACACAGGGAGAACATGCAAACTCCACTCAGAAATGCCATCTGACCTAGCTGAGGCTCGAACCAACGACCTTCTTGCTGTGAGGTGACAACGTTACCCACTGTGCCACCGTGCTGTCCCATCAAGGTGAGTAACATATATATATATATATATATATAT
>CAIGQQ010038941.1:5123538-5142763 GCA_903798035.1 Danio albolineatus | reverse complement strand
CACACACACACACACACACACACACACACACACACACACACACACACTCACTCACTCTTTCAGAACCGCTGACACCACCAAACCGCCAGTGTGAAGGGATTATCCTGTGATTATAAGGATGACCTCTGCATTTTATATGTAAATGTTTGTAAATGAATAGCAGGGCGTTTATTTCATCCATCATGTTGACTTTCCACGTGATCACGCTGCTTTGATCTCTTGCGTGCCTTTACTGTATTGTGTGTTCACAATAAGTGACATTGCAAAAACGAACGCATTAATTCGTTAATAGAACTGGGGTGGCTTTAAAATCTCTTCGAACAGTGAGACGGCAAACAGACCAGACTTTCGCAGATTATATAATGCATTATTTGCAAAGTCTCTGCTCCTTTGAGACAAGATTGTGCCATTTCAAATGTCAAAATATCCTTGAGAAAGATAAGACGCGCGCTATACTGAATGCTTAAAAGTGGAATTGTCATTAAAAGCGCTGGAATAACGTGGCATTCACGACGCGTCGCTTCAAAGACGCCCGCGTTACGGAGCAGACTTTCTTTCCAAAAGCGTATGAATGTCAGACGTCAAGATGAAGACCTCTGTCAGAGAGGCCAGCTTCCTCTGCATCCGAGCGAGTGTTTGGATCAAAATTAATGACTTTTTGTCTTGACATTTACTGAACTGATGGTTGCTGTCTGTTACGGACCATGTAGAAATATAATGGATTATGGTCTGTGGTAAACTCATTATCTGGAGAGCATTAGTATGACGAATGCCTAAATGTTTTCTGACACAAAGTGTTGTTTTTGAGCCTGCCTAATAGATATACTCATGACTAAAATGAATAAGGTGAATGCAGAGGAACAGGAAAGATATGAAGTGATAATAGTATGCTGCGCTTACATGTAAACATTGGTATCTGTCAATCTGAAGGAATGGCATTTGAAGGAAACTGCACATATATGAATGAGATTTTAAGCAATTATGTGATATTTTGGTCAGTTCTTCACAGCTTTTGAGTGCATAAGTAGAATTAAAAGTCTTTGTTAAAGCATCAAAGCCATAAAGCAAGCCAGCCATTAATGAGATGAATCAAGACTGTGGACTTAATGGCTTAATAAGGAATAATTGAAGGCGGGCCACTGAATTATTCTACAATAATATTTCCTTAGACTGCTTCTCTGTGTAGGCCTAGTTTCGTCTAATCACATCTTATCCAAAGCCTTTTATTTTGTTTTGATTAGATTTTTTGAGGGTTGTAGGCTGTAAAATAATTTGAATAAGTGAGATAGATCTGTAATGCCGAGTTCAGATTGCATGATTTTCAAGTAGTCGTGCCACAGATGTTTTCACACTGCATGACTATCTGGGCTTGCGTTTTGTCGCTGCTTTGTTTACACTGCAAGATGGATCGGCGACAGGGAGTTTCACACTGCATGACTTCAAAATAGGAAGAATCGCTGACAACTTTGTCCAAACTACGTCTCACACCCAAAAACATGTAGTATTAACTACATAACGAGTAGGAAGCCTTTAATGGGGTAGAAAATGTACATATTTGCTCACTAGGCTTTGAAGGGAATTAGCAATTTCTCCTCAACTTTTTTCTTTTTTGACTGGGTTGGGTTGTGATATTGCTCACATGACATGTCAAACAGACACGGGGGCTCCTGCCAAATTTACACTAATTTCCCCTCCATTTCTTGGGTCAGAATAAACTGGAAAATGAGCGCTTTTAACTTCTCCCTCAACCTCCCCCTGGCCTGTAGGTACTCACACTAGTGAATGCTGTCTCTCATTGGCTGTAGGCGATCGTCGATGTTATTTTCAGTCAAAACACATTTCACACGGCATGATTTGAATCGCCGACAGCTCCAGATATTTAGCACGCCAAATATCTCGCGGGTGTCGGCGACTCATCGGCGATTCTCTCAGATCGCGGCTTTGATATAGTTCATATTGTGTGATTGTCACTTGCGTGCACAAGCACCGATTTGCCTGGGATTTCAGGCATTTGTCGGTGATATCTCGAAACCTGTTGGTGAGTCAAAATCGGGGCTAAAATCATGCAGTCTGAACTCGGAATAACTCAGTTCAGACAAATGCTGCTTCCCAATTCACATACTATGTTCTTAAGAGTACTTTTGAGTGTGTAACAGGAGAGTATGCAAGCTTTGGAACATACTACTTCTTCATTTACGGACCGCTTGGTTATATCCCCTGTCAATCATCTCGACACATCATCCACATTTCTTTCATATTTAATGAAATACCTTATTGTTGATGCAGCAGCGGGCTAATCTGCCATTCGCGAGTCTTTCATGCAGAGAAATCTCCTCAGGTCTTTGGATAATTAAGCATTCAGAAGTTCATTTCCAAACAAGTCTTTATACTGTATAAGTTCAGATTGTTGTTGCAGATGAAATATAAGACATGATTTAAATATTTCCAAGTTGGCTAGATATTAGGTAATAATCATTCTAACAATAATAGCGAAGCCTGATTGTTGATGTCGCACATCTGCCATGTTTGTGGTGTATTTATTTAATTTTACCAGAGTTTGTAGTACTAATCGAATTCATGTCCAACACACAATCTATTGCAATACTAGCAGTTAGAGTATGGATGATTTTAGACTTTGAGCAGAAATAGTAGACCATCCAGAAACCTTCGGCATACTCTTTTCAAAAAATTACGGTTTGAGGCACAATTATTATATTTTCGAACACTATATAGGATGAACAGTACTATATATGCAAATTGAGAGGCAGCAAAAGTATATATGTATATATCTTATAGATTTGAAATGGGGAAAATGTAATTATAAACATGGCCACCTTAGCAAAAGAAGCCCCGTCTTCTAGTAAAGGAGCCAATCATTGGTTGTTATAATCTGACGATTCGCTGGAGCAGGGGCTGGGTCCAGACATGTGTTTTTATGACAATTTCTGCAGCTTCAGTGTTATGAACCCTCTTGGGTTGGCAAATGCATTGGAATCAGTGAATACTTACCTTACAGACAAGAGAAATATGTCTACATAAAGCTTGAACGCTTTTCTTTTAATGAACCAAATTCGCTTAAAAACAAGTGTTCTCTGTTTTTGTAATCTGTATGAAACAAACATGCGAGGTGCAGTCTGTAATGCCTGACCTCATTAATTCCCGCCTCCAACATTCAAACACAACTCACTTGACAGCAAACACTCAAAGGCCCACAAACATGTAAGCCCAGTGGTTGATGCCATTTTGGGAGGAGATTTGCGCTCCGGAATCAGTTGTTATTGGGCACCACATCATTCAGATGATTATAATATCTGTAAATGATTGATACTTATGGTTGTTACATAATTTGATTGACAGGATTGTGTTCTTCAGAGATGGCCAGTGTTGTTGTGATCTCATTCACTAAAAGTGTGCATTAACTTGTGCATTAACTTTTTTTGTTAAAGAGCCCCTACTATACATTAAAAAAGGGTCATATTTTCGTTTTGGGGGTCTCCAACAGCAGGCTAATATGCATGCATGGTCAAAAAAAACACTTTTATTGTCTTATAATTTGCATTTATTTTTACCTAATTATCCCAGCGACTCCTATATGAATCGTTCAGCGATTTATTTGTTCCAAAACCCCTCCTTAGCGCGATGCTAAACTGCGCTGATTGGACCGATGACCCAGTCTGCCGGATTGGTCGACATCATTCAGCGTGAGAGAATGCCCACCACGGCTTATCAATATTGAAGTAGTCATAGTATGTGTGTGAGCATATCTGGCAACACTCGTTTTTCCTGGGAGTCGCCCGTATTTCAGACACCTCACCCCCGAAACTAACCCCCCGGTCTCCCAGCATAAAAACAGCGACACACATGCAGTATTAATGCACACAGAGGCAAATGCTGAACCATTATGAAACAGGACTGCCGCACGTGTGTAGGAGAGCTGATGTAGCCATAGCAACGACAAACAGCAGAGGAACACGAGTACACAAACGCATTTTAATACGTAAACAAAGCGGCATGCGTCACGTTTACAACGTGCTTTTAGACGCGATATGAGATAACCAGATACTAGGTAACCAGATACACTACAAGCGGTTACAAGTTACAAAACACAATTAAATGCATCATTTACAAGCTAGAGAAAACAATGAGGCAACCGTTTTAATTGCACGTACTCACCCTTGTTGGATAGCTGGCCAGATTCACCGTCAGGCCACCGGGAAATGTCCCGGTGCTCCCTATGGCCAGTCCGCCCCTGCATACATCAAAAGTATTTTCTGATCCTTCCTTTAACAAACGGTCGACGAATCCTCCGTTTTAAGCGTGTAGATTTCAGATGCACTCCTCAGAGGGAACACAGCACAAGGCTGGGCTATAATGCTGAGGCATTTTTGCAAAAATAAACCTCAACCACTGACTCTTCACAGTCTCATCTCTGGTTCATCTGCACACTTCCAATAATATCCAGCCGAGCACATATTATTGGAAGTGTGCAGATGCTCTTCTCTGTGTTGCCAGATGTAGCTGACTGATTCCAGTCCAAACCCTCTCCAAAAGTCTTTTACCTGCACAATCAAATTTACCCCCCCCCCCCCAATCTGGCAACCTTTGCTTGCCCCTGTTGTATGTGGGTGGCGTTGGGGGTTTCGAATCTCCCTGGGTTGCGCGCGCACATGGGCGGGGCTTATGTTTCGTGTTCATGTCATGCTGAAAACGGCTAAAGACTCGTAAGCATGGCTATTCGTTTGAGGAACTATGAGCATTTCAAAGATGGCCACCAAGTGAAATACCTTGCCTTAATGAGACTTTGGATCAGACCTGCTTAGAACTCTTGGGTTGGCAAACGCATTGGAATCAGTGAATACTTACCTTACAGACTAGAGAAATATATCTAGATAAAGCTTGAACTATATTCTTTTAATGAACCAAATTAACTTGAAAGCAAATGGTTCTCTGTTTTTGTAATCTGTAACAAACGTGCGAGGTGCAGTCTGTAATGCCTGACCTCATTAATTCCCACATCCAACATTCAAACAAAAATCACATGTCAGCAAACACTTGAAGGCCCACAAACTTGTAAACGCAGAGGTTGATGTCATTTTGGGAAGAGATTTGCGCTTGGGAATTAGTTGATTGGGCACCATATCATTCAGAAGATTCTAATATGTGTAAATTATTGATACTTATAGTTGTTACATTGACACGATTGCATCCTTCATAGATGTCCATGGTGTTGTGATCTCATTGGAGTATGCATTAGCTTGGACGACCTGAAAATAATGCATTTTTTTTTTTGTTTGATTCAAACATTTTGAAGCAAAATTGTATTAAATTTTTTGTCAAGTTCCATTGGTGATTCCAAATATGAATCTTAATTGTAAGCTTGACTAATAGTTTGGAGAAGTTGATGTTTCCTTGCTCAAAGCGATTGCACTTGCAATAGTATGTGCGAGAGGCATTTCAAAGATGACCACCAAGTGAAATGCCTTACCTTAATGAGACTTTAGATCAGACCTGATTGATACTACTTTAGCTGCTCCGCCAGCGTGTTTATTTTTGTACACCTTAGAACAGGGGTATTCAACCCTGTTCCTGGAGATCTACCTTCCTGCAGAGTTCTGCTGCAACCTTATTCAAACACACCTGTCTTTAATTACCAAGTGCTCCTGCAGATCCTACTGTTCTTAGTTGTGTTTGATCAAGGTTGGAGCTAAACTCTGCAGGAACGTAGATCTTCAGGAAGAGGTTTGAGCACTCCTCCCTTAGATTCAATCATTCACATGGCCCATTTAAATTACTGATTGTATCTAGAGAAATGTATGTTACATGTATTAAAATATATTTAATTATATTGTACAAAATATATTTTACATTCATTATTTTGAGAAACTTTAGCTTGAGAAACTTTAGCTAAACTTTAACTTTAGCTTTAGTACAAATATCTGCCTCTATTTCCACTAAGTATAAATGCAAATAAAACAAGACTGTAAATTGTCTGTACACTGTAAATTTATTTTATTATTTTTTTAAAATTATTTTTGTTAATGAACTGATTCCACATTTTGTGGTTCACGTGGTGTTTTCTGTTTATTTATGGAAGAGAATTGCTTTATGGGTGTTTTATCTTTGCTCCGTTGACTTTTGATGTTGAAAATTGAAGTTTACAAAGTGACTTATTGACATTTTAGAAGTTTGAAATAATATAATGTATAAGATATAATAATTAGAGGAATAAGTCTGTAAAATAACAGAAAATGTATACTGACAGTACACCAGGTTTTTGTACTATTTTTTACAACCCAAACACAGACTATATATCACTTCAAACTATTTAAAAATGCCAACCAAATGCACTTTCCAAACTTTTCAACATCAAAAGCTTTTGGAGGAAAGGTCAAGATCTCATAAAGCAATTCAAAAGCATAGATAAATGAGAAACATGAATCACAGAATACAAATGTTTTTACAGTGTAGTATAAAGAATGCTGAATATTGCTGTTTGCGTTTAGTATGAATTGCCACTGCATTATTAGTTGCTAATTAAAATCACTAGTTTGCCCTACGGTATATAGAAATATGGATTTTTTATCCCACAATCTGACTGTTGCTCTCGGTTGCAGGCCTTCGGATCACTTGTAATGTAGTGCACACTTTTTGGTCCTTTTCAATTCTTTTTGAAAGTTGATCTCCTGCTATAGTTGTGCGAAAAAAGCAGCAAGGAAACATCATGAAAGAAGGTATTTTAATACACTGCCTTGGTATTTCTTTTTTATAACTATATTACGTTTTGGCAAACTAGAACTTCTCATTAAAATAGCAATAAACCTAAACAAAGATATGAAATATTAATCTGATATGAAAGTGAGTATTGCCATGTATGGTTATCCATACTCGAAATTAGTCCTCTGCTTTTGACCCATCCAATTGCACACACACTGAGCATAAACCCAGAACAGTGGGCAGCTATTGCTTTCAGTGCCCAGGGAGCAATTAGGGGAGTCGTAAACCTTTCGATTACAAGTTCAACTCCCTAACCATTTGGCCACAACAACCACATAAAAACAATGTACAAATGAAAACTCTAGACATTTACTCACCCTTCACTTGTTACAAACCAGTTTGAGGTTTTTTTTTTAGATAATTTGAAAAATGTTGCGAAGCAGCAGCTATTGATTTTCATTTTGTTTTTTTGTTCCTACTATGGATGTCAATGCCTGCTGATTTCAAGCGTTCTTCAGAACCAGCTTAGAACCACATGAGTGTGAGTACATGTTGAGGAGATTTTCATTTTTGAGTGAACCATCTCTTTAAGCCACTTCAAGTAGCAAACACTGGCACTTTTTGCCATTTTAAAATGACCTCAGCTAACTGAAAAAAAGCTGCGAGTTGCATTTTTTTCACAAGTGGGTGATGAATGTTTTGGGTTTATCCACTTTAAAGCACCCCCAGAGGTAGTCAAAAGTACATTTAACCTAATCGTATGTACTGTATAATGAAGATGCTAGTGCTAGCCATATGAGATTTAAGCATTGCAGTCTGAAATGGTACAATTGGTATAAAGATGTAACATTAAAATCTTCTCTTTCCAGTCTTTTTTTGATTCAATAGGAGATTTTCAGCTGTATGGCATGGCGTATTTTGATTTTATTCACCTCACTTTTGGGGGCTTTTTACTCTGAATCTAGTACTTTTTGAGTAGTCTACAGTGATGTTCTAATCAATCCATTCTGTAAACAACTCATTTGCATATACATATTGCTGATCACTGATTGGTCTGAGAGAATTATGACTACCAGCGCCATTGGATTTTGACACGAGACACCGACCCAAACTCATCCCTATGCCCTAAGCATTTTTTTAATGGAACGCAGTATGCACCGACACCAAACCAACCTAACCTGCTGCATTCAATCATTTTCCATCGGCTTAGTCCTTTTATTCATCGAGGGTCACCACAGTGGAATGAACCACAAACTTATCCAGCATATGTTTTACACAGCGGATGCCCTTCCAGCTGCAACCCAGTAGTGTGAAACACCCATACACACTCATTCACACACATACACTATGGCCAATTTAGTTTATTCAATTCACCTATAACCGATGTCTTTGGGAAACCAGAGCACCCATAGGAAACCCATGCGAACATGGGGAAAACACGCAAACTCCACACAGAAATGTCAACTCATTCAGTCGGTACCAGCAACCTTCTTTGTTGTGAGGCGACAATGACACTGAGCCAGCGAGTTGCCCTAACCTGAAACAAAGACACTGTAAATCCTCAAACTGAAATTTGGCTTGAATTCCATAGTTTACAAGAAAAGTCCTAAACACAAAACAAAATTACAAATAAAGTCTTGATTCTGGATCAAAATTGTACTAAATATTAGCAGCTTCAGGACAACTTCAACAAAACCCACTATAAGTTTGTGTCCTAACAAAAATGCCAGCTTATTTTAAATTGGGGTTTAAACTTATTTTAAGCTTATATCATTTAGTTGCTAGCTGTTGGCCGCTAGCTCTCTGCAACTCTCACATGGTTGCCCACTGAAGCTAAGCAGTGCTGTGCCTGGTCAGTACCTGGATGGGAGACCACATGGGAAAGCTTGGTTGCTGCCGGAAGTGGTGTTAGTGAGGCCAACAGGGGGCGCTCAACCTGCGCTCTGTGTGGGTCCTATCGCCCCAGTACAATGAAGAGGACTCTATACTGCTCAGCAAATGCCGTCTTTTGGATGAGATGATAAACCGAGGTGCTGACTCTCTGTGGTCGTTAAAAATCCCAGGATGTTCTTCGAAAAAGAGTAGGGGTTTAACCCCGGCATCCTGGCCAGATCTGTCCACTGGCCTCTGTCCAACATGGCCTCCGAACATTCCCATATCATAATTGGCTCCATCACTCTTTTTCCTCTCCACCAATCAGCTGGTGTGTGGTGTGTGGTGTGTGGTGTGCGGTCTGGCGCAAAATGGCTGCCGTCGCGTCATCCGGGCGGATGCTGCACACTGGTGGTTGATGAGGAGATCCCCCCATTGTGTAAAGCGCTTTGAGTGTCTAGAAAAGCACTATATAAATGTAAGGTATTATTAATTATATTGTAGATAAAACCCATACATACTGTATAGACAAGGGGTGCCCAAACTTTTTCTTATGAAGGGCCAAAAAACAAACTTGATTGAGGCTTGTGGGCTAAATGTAAATATAGTTTCCATGGCTAATTTTCTGATTTATTTAATAATGTTTAAAAATGACTAGAAAACATTGTCTTGTATTTACTAATACAGTACTTTTTTACATTTTATAATAAACTTATTACAGTAAAAACAAAACAGTCTAATTTATAACAGAATTACACTAGTTGTTGCCTTGATTTGCTCGCTGGTGTCTTCTGCAAAGTCCTCTATCAATCGAGTGACAGTATTTATATTTTTTAAAAATCTGATTCATTTACAACATTTAATTGAAACATTTAATTTTCTTTTTTCTTTTTTTATAGCTCAGTAGTAAAACAAACAAAAATGGTTATGTCAAATTAGAAATGACGGTCTCTGTGTTAAAGGCATTCGACTCAACCCTCTTCATCAGTTTCACTCTCCTCTCAGATTGGATGGTGGGCCAAAAAAATTTGGGCATCTCTGGTATAGACCCTTTCGACAGAAAATGGCAGAAAAGTGGTCAAGAGCAGACACAAAAGATGGATTAAATGCTTTCAATGTGGATGATCCACATTCACTAAAGTTGTATGAAAAGACAGATCTGATCATTTTACAAACCTTATCCTTTTGTGATAGAATTTCTTTCTTTCAAGAAATAAAAAACTAATTTCACTGTTTTACTACTTTACATTTCAGTGAACCACTGGGTATTTCGTAGAATCTCATAAAAAAGTATACTCCCGAGGTGAGTAATGCAGAGGCACTGCAGATATAAAGTGATAAAACAGCATTATGCTGATAATAAGCCTCTCCACAAAGTAAACCATCTGTATCTGTCAATCTTAAAGAATGACATTTGAAGAAGAAAAATAGCAAGCTTTTTGGCATTAATATTACCTCAGTGAGCAGAAAATGAGCCATAAAGCTAGCATTTTGCAAAGGATCAGCTCAGACGTTTATTGTATGTGCTGCTACATTTTTTTTACAGGGTTAAAAGCAGAGCCTACAGGAAACGGGGACAGAATCTTCCTTCAGTGACAGTTCATATTGCTCAAGTTGTATAACCTGCCCAATATCTGGTTTGTGAACTATATCTTGATGTCTTGTGTTATGCACCATAAAAGTTGACTCTGTTCATGCGTATGTGCTTAAGGGCAAACATATATTTATTTATCATCATGATGCATGACTGACGTACAGATGTGATCTATAGCTGTGGTTGTATGATATACGCAGAGTGACATGCTCTTAAAGAGATGGTACTCCCAAAATGATTTCCAGCTTCATGTGAGAAAACAAACTAAATATAGTTTATCACACACATCATGTTGCGATAAGACCTTGTGACAAGAGATCTCTCGAGATTTAAACCTGGCTATATGTGTGCTTGAGTTGGAAAAAAAGGAGACTCTTTTTGCTTCCCACAGTGACACTTGTAGTGTTTATGTACTTAAAAACAGATGAAGTGAATTAGATGCAGTATTAGTCAGATACACAGCTGCTTCAGACATTTCATGAAGGAACACAAACACCTTTCATTCAACACTCTATGTAACTGTTTACTTCACCATATGTCAAGGAATAAAATTAAACATAAGCCTATACTATTTAAATGCTAGTTATTTCATTTGTTTTTGTCCAGGGTTATTATGACAAAATATAACACTATGGTAACCTGACCTTTTTTACGGTTAAAAAAAAAAAAAAACACACACATACAGTTGAAGCCACAATTATTAGCCCTTATGTGATTTTATTTATTTATTTATTTATTTATTTATTTATTTATTTATTTATTTATTTATTTATTTATTTTTATGTATCCCAAATGATGTTTAACAAAGCACAGAATTTTTCCCAGTTTTTCCTATAATATTTTGTCTTTTGGAGAAAGTCTTGTTTGTTTTATTTTGGCTAGAATAAAAGCAGATTAAAATTTTTCAAAATTATTATAATTTTTTAATATTATTATTTTTGTTGTTGTTTACAGAACAAACCACTGATATACAATGATTTCATGTCATCATGGCAAAGATAAAATAAATCAGTTATTAGAAATAAGTTATTAAAACTGATATGTTTAGAAATGTGTTGAAATCTTTCCGGTAAACAGACATCGGGGAAAAAATAGAGGGAATAATTCTGACTTCAACTATAAGTAACCATCTGCTAAGCTGATATGTCATCATGAATAATGAATAATGTTTTCAATATGCGTCATCAATCAGTCATATTACTGTAGATCCACAGAGAATAAACAATGCCACTGAAATGAAAGACACTTGCATGTTTTTCTGATTATTGCTGTTAAAAATAATACATTATTGTCATGTTTTGAGCTGTACTAATCAGTTGGACCAAAAGAAAAATGAAAACAAAAACATTTAATAACGATAACAAATCAAGCAAAAGAGAGAAAAAAATAGTCTTTGGAACAAAAGGTGTTTGTGGTTGGCTAAACTGAACCAGAGATTTGACAGTATTAATGTGCACTCAAAAATATATTTCTGCTGCTTGTTCACTCTACTTAATTATAATGAACTGAATCAACACAATTCTTGAAGGTTTTTCAAGGATAACTTAATTGTTTTATGTTCAATCAACTTAAATTTGTGAAAACAATTAAGTTAACGTAATTGATTTGTGTTGAGACAACATGAAGGAATAGTGTGGAACCCTACATTTTTTACACTGTGTGTTCTTATCGTTTTTTTGTCAAGTGAAATTTTATTAAATTAAATTAGTCAAAATATTACACCCTTTCCTGCTTAAACCTTCTGTATTTGATTTCGCAGCTTTTTTAAAATCTTGTGGTTTAGACAGCATAATGAAGGCAGAAAAATGTATTCAGTAGTGCATACAGATAATTGACCAAATCTGTAAGTGCAAACCCTCTTACCCCAAACATGGGCACTGTCAAGTAATTCTGACCAATCACGAAAGAGCTGTCATCATCTGAGCTTGTGCAGCCGCCCTGGGGAAACAGCACTCTCTGACTCAATTGGCTGATCTCAGGTAGTTGATGTAGAGCACTTGGGTTTGAGTTTGGTGAAGCACGGTTGCACAAAAAAGATAAAAGCAATGTAAAATCAAGGTAAATCATTGAATGATGTGAACGTAAACACTGTTTATGGTAACACTTTATTTGGATGGACCATATGAGTATTAGTAGACTGTCTACTTAATATCTGTTGATACTGACATTCAACAGACATTTAACTGACTTTAAGAAACTTTGCAAGTACATGTCAACTTACACTAACCCCAACCCTAACTCCAACCTAACAATCTACTTCTAATCGAATGAGAAATAATTGGCATGTAGATGCAATGTAACTTAAATTCAACAAACGGACCATCAAAATAAAGTGTGACACTGTTTATGTTTGCAATTGAAGACATGGTTGGGTTTTGGAAAGGGTTTAAGTCAGAGGTACACTAAGTAATATGACAAGCTCTACCTTCTCATGGCCGTATACAAGAAGGACGTGTATCTGAAACGAACAACAACTGTACCCTAAATAATGCATTTTAGCTTCTCAATGTAGACAGCGCCCTCTATTGGATGTGTCATCTGAAACGTATCCGTAGCAATATATTTTACAGTTTTCAAAAATGTAGACGGAAGCAGTATTTCCAATGAGCCTGGGTTGCAACCAAAATTGCCACGGCCATATCACCCTGCAGCCAAGACTGGTTACTCACTGAATCATGTGGATGCTACACACTGGTGGTGATGGGGCGACCTCCCTTGTGATTGTGAAGCACTTTGGGTGTTTGGCCATACACAAATTTTCTATATAAATAAACATTCCATTCCATTACATTACAAAATTTAATGCTTTAATCAGATGTTGATCATAATACACCTAAAATTTGTTTTTGTTGCATAAAGCTGTCTCTGAATTTCATCCTGATGGGGTATGAGGATGAAACTATCAAGTCATTGTTAATTATTTGGTGCCCTTATTATCATTTAGGTTTTTATTTTAACACTGGAACTACAGAGGCTGTTTTTACATTTTTTAATGCTTGTTGAAATAAAACACACATATCTATAATACCTTGAATTTTACCAAATATTTTATTAAATTATTACTTAATAATAATAACAACATTTGTTAAATTAAAATTACAAAACACAAAAGAACTATGACAACTTCAATTACCGTACCTTTAATTACCGTAGCGGTTTAATGACCATTTCAGTGTCTTCTACTTTTTTTTCCATGACTTTAAAGGTTCGGTGAAATGCATTTATTTTTCGATGTTTGACGTAATCTCAACTGACAGCGGGTGGGAAATGGAGTAGCTCCTCCCCTTTTAAAAAAATCCATAAATAAAGCCAATAGCATATTGTTTTCATCACAGCTCTGCCAGTGAGAGTGGTTGAGCTCAAGCGCATTAAATAAAAAGCAAACAAGAAGTGCTTAAAGGGGGCGGTGCATGACAGACACTACAGAGCATTTGATTGGTCAAGATTTGAAGAGAAAATGAAGTATGAGGTCATGTGAAACATCGTTAATCCATTTAGACAGAAGTGATAAATTGCAAACTTTCCATGTTTGCATCGGTTTGATATCTCCTAAACGTATCTTGAAGCACAGCAACATATAGCTGTCCTTAAAACTAACAGACTGAAACTAACATCTAAAACAAATTGATTTAATTTTATGGGACCTTAAAATATGCTTGCTTCTGTATCCTAGCAACTTCCTGCTAATAAAAACATAACTTTCTGTAGGCAAAAACATAACTTTACCTTAAATATGTCTTTTAAAACAGGACATTCAGTGTTGTGAAAAATCTTTCTCCCCTGCTTGTGAAAGTGAAAGTGAGGCATGGACATTTAGGAATGGTCTAGTAGCCTAACTATTGGCTGTATTGCCAAAAAGATCATATTTTTTAGGTTGATGACTAATTAAATATGACAAACAGACATTAAAATCTTAATTTTAATATCTCAAGAGAAGATTTAAATTTAAATATAGCGTGAAAGTCAGAATGACTGCTATGGTAATTTCAGTAGTTATAAAGTTCTGGTAGAGCCAGTTGTTGTTGATGTTTGTTAGTTCAGTTATTGCTGGTCAATATGTTCTTAAACTGAAAGCATCTGTTCTGTGTCACACCGCACAAGCTGCAGTGTTGCACACAATGCACCAATAGTCAGAGATCACTGACCACACAACACAAAAGTACAGAGAGATGACTGACAGGAGAGAGGATTTGCCGGGATTCGGTGCACAACAGGACCTAACAGTCTGAAAAATGTCTCCTCTTGTAGAATGTGCCCTCAGCACTGCCACTCTCTATACACACAGATTACACATAATAACAAGTTAAAAGTGATTTCAGCACCCTGCATATTGACAGCGGCTCCCTGATGCACTCAAATTAGTCTATATACAATTTCTCCCACTATGAAACCTCTTCATGATTACAAGAATGTATCATCTTTGAAGAAAAACACATTGTTAGTCTTTGCACATGCACTGAGGATTGAAAAAAAAAGTCCTTTACTTATGGTTACACCTATTGTTTGTATTTAAAAAAGATGGATTTATAAAATAAACTAATTTGTATTTTATGTTCACTTTGATTAATTAATGGTTTCCTGTCTATTGAATTTGTCTAATTCTTGTGAACTGTTTAGCCACATCTTCAGTGTATAAAAAGGGCAGCCAGGACAATATTTCTTTGTGTGTGACATTCGTATCACTTAAAAGGTTCAACCTGTCCAACGTAGGTCTGATAACCATATCTGGATGTCTCATGCAGGACTCTATAGCGAGTGCATGCAAATACATTCAGGCAAAAGTAGATACTGTTTATATTCAATGACGCATCATTGTATAACCATCATTGCTTTGTTTGTGTGGCCAAAAATGTGTATGTGTGAGATATGTAGCAAGACAGTCCATATCTCTCCATATAATCTGGTCAATGTAATAACTATTAATTTTTACCAGATATATGGTGATGCTTATTGTGAATAATAGTGAACATGTGTTGAGTATTTCAGCTGTTGACTGACTCTAGGCCAGTTCTTCACACAAAGGCAGCGCAGAGCGTAATGGAATATAGCAGTTGAATATAGCGATTTTAGAGGTTTTTCTTGGGTTGTTTTTGGAAGCTGATAATCCACATGTACTGTAATTGTGTATATATGGATGGTTGCACAAATCTTCTCCTTTAGAACCGTCAGAGAATTCACAGTTCATACGATTTAAATGGTTCAACCTGTCAAACAGGTTTGCAAACTATTTCTGGATGTCTCCATAAATATGCACCATAAATAATGCAAATATGTTCACATCAAGCATGCACACACGCACACACACACACACACACTGGATACATGTTGAAGACAGACATGATGCATGATTGATGTTTAGACAAGATCTATTGCTGTAGTTGAAGATAGTGACATGTTCTTACAGAGACAGTTCCCTCCATTTACTCCAGTCAGAGTAATAACTGTAAAAATGTCATCTTTATAAGATATACCGTGCGCAGTGTCTTGTTGCTGTGTGTGAATTTTAAGCCTCTTATTTAAGCTAATTCCTCACACAAAGTAGAGCATTAGATGACTTGGAATACAATGGAAAGGTTGAACGGACATGTTGTAGTCTTTATGATTTGCAGTCTTTGTTTTGAAGCTAATAATCCACATTTACTGTCATTTTAAGGGAAAAGAGCAGCCATGACATGCTGCAGAACTTCTCATTTAGTGTTGCATGAACATACTGTTTACATTGCAACCATTCAAATAAAAAAAGAAACAAAGGTGTTTTTGAAAGGCTTTGTGTACAGACATAAATGATCCCTGCATGGGTCACAATATATAAATAACCTATTCTCAATGTCAGGCCAGTAGTTGCCACAAACATAGTACTGTTGTTTTGTTTGCCATAGGTGTGTGTGGGTGTGTGTGTGCGTGCGTGCGTAAATGTAAGTATATGTATGTATGTATTGTATATAATGTCAGTTTTTTTATTTTTTGATCAAGTGTTTACACATGCCTATAGACGGCACATGAACATGATAGACATGCATGATGTCACCATTGTCAAAAATATTTTTACAGAAATGGCAACAGAATTGTTTAAAAAAACCTTTGAAACTCGTTTTCAAACCATGGCCTTTTCAGGGCCCCAAAATGCTGCTGTTGTTTAAATGAATGTTCAAATTGTAACACGTGTTTAGTTTATACTTTGTAGCTATTTTACTTTTTTTTGGCAAATTGGCTTATTCATATGATCAGTTTAAAGAGTTATTTCACTCAAAAAGGAAAATGTTATTGTTCATTACTAACCGCTTACTCGTTAATTGTTCATTCTCATTATTAATGACTTATTACCAAGGGTGAGTAATTAATAACAGAATGAAAGGTTTTGTGTGAACTGACCCTTTTAGACTTTATGTGTGATCTGCTGTATTACATTTTGTCTCTCGTATTGTGCAGAGTTTACAAAAAACTGTAATTTGTTAAATAGTAATCATTTGTGTTCTGAAGATGAACAAAAGTCAAAGAGGATTGGAATGACACAAGGGTGATATGATACAATAATACACACATTATATCTGGTGGTGCGTAGGGCTTAGTGCTGGGAACTATTTTCAGGTGCTATGTTATATCATTGCACTTGCAGCAGCCATGGTACAGCAGCAAAGTTGCCTTTATTATTACGCCGGGATGAGAGTATAGTTCCTAGATCAGCCTACACTGTAAACCCCAATAAGTTCAGGTAACTCAAACCATTTGAGGAAACAGATTACAACGAACCATTTAAGTTCAAAAAAATTATCATAATGAGTACTGTGAACTTAAACCATTTGAGTCAACAAAGCAATCTGAGCACAGTAAAACCCAGTAAATGAAGAGAACTCAAACCAACTGAGTAGTGTAAAACCTAATAAGTTAAGGCAACTCAAATCGTTTGAGGAAACCAATTGCTACGAACCATTTGAGTTAAAAGCTAATCTATAAGAGTACTGTGTACTTATTCCATTTAAGTTGAAGTAATGAGATATTTAATTAACTCATTACCTTTAACACTGAGTTCAAAACTATTTTCAAATGAGTAGAATTAACTCCAGGTTTGGTGGAAGCACTTTTAGCTTAGCTTAGCATAGGTCACTGAATCGGATTAGACCATTAGCATCTCGGTCATCTTTCAGTAAATTTTGAGATAACTACACTCATTTCATTTGGTAAAATTGACTGTTGGGTTTTACAGTGTAGAAAATATAAACTTTTTTGTTTTCTGTCAGTCTTAGTATACGATAAACTGCACAAGAGTCAAGTTTCAAATACGAAAATGATCATAACTCTGTGGTCATTTTTGACTGAGATGCTAATGGTCTAATCCGATTCAATGACCTATGCTAAGCTAAAAGTGCTTCCACCATACCTGGAGATTGGTTGAATGGATTCTAAAATGGCAAAACTCAAATGCTTAATTTAATTTTTAAGTCTATTTTCAAAAAAAGTGGAGTGTTCCTTTAAGGTAAAGTATCATCACAGAGCATCTTGACAAGTTTTGATTGAAAAATAAAAAGTATTGGTTTAATACCCAACATGCAGTTTAAAAGTAAAAGTGAATATGAAGGTCAATGTCCAACAACTCTAAAAACATGAATGATTAATGACTGTTTTCAGCAATTAACATGGGGTTAGTTTCATCACACACATGACAGACTGTATGCAGGCCACGTGTGTAATATATGGCAGAATGATTTGTATGTTGATTATATCAAGGTCATATGTTATCAAAGACAAGTGGTCATCATATGCCTGCAAATGAGCGCTTCAGTGTTTGCTTGTGATTAATGCTCCATCCCTAGAGGACATTAAGGATAAGGAGAGCAAAAAAAAAAAAATTCAATAAACTTTATTTGAGATGAGTCGTGCTATAACCAAATATTTCAATCTTAATTATGTATGTTTATATATAAAAATGAACAAGAGAAAAAAAACATTCATTAACAACGACAAAAAAAAAATGCAAGGTTTATTTTGCATAGTATTAAACCTTCTACTTTTAATGGGCTCAGAAGAAAAGATAAAAGGCAAAGACAAGAGATTAAATTCAAATTAATTAATCCAGTAAACAAATAATTAATGGCTCCTCCAAGCCTGCCCAGGTCGTTTTATACTAATACTTCTCATGATAAAAGACAGATTAATCAGCATACTCCAAAAACAACTAACTTTTTTTTTAATGTCATCACATTGCCTGCTTGGCTTCCATGGCTTACTGAGAGCTCATTTGTGATTCACTGTTAAACGGTTCTGACGAGACTGCTTACACTTATTGCGGGTGTTTGCATGGCATTAAGCATTCAAGCTGTAATGGTATAAAATGAGGCCTCGCGTCAGATTCGTAGACATTAAAAGCGTCTTCAATCTGGAAGTCCAAATCCCAGCGAAAGCATCAGCATGTTGATATCCATGTCAGTTTCTAGTTCATTGGCCCCCTGCTTAAAAATGTCCCCAATTTCGGTGGCTGCTGTAGGAGGTTTTTACAGCATGATAACCAAATCAATATCCACCACGACTACACGTAGAAAAAGCAGGGTTGAAGGAAACATGGGCTTATTGTGGGGGTGAAAAAAAACTGAATTCTGGGAAATATCAAACGTGCCTTTTCACACAACGCTACAGCTTTGCAGTGATCCTTCCCTGTCACCTCCATATGGGCTTGATGGGTCGATATCTCTCCCTCAGCCCTTTTCTACTGCGTCTTTGACGTATTACTCACCTCCTGCAGTAGACGTGTCATTCTCAGTTACTCTGTGATCTCTCACACCGCCAAGTGACAGATAATATGACTTATGAGCAGAAGGTGAATCAATTTGGGTTAGAAGTAGGTCTCAATTCACTTGGGTTGGTCAGCTTAACTCTGATGCTCTTGAACTCTGTTGCTTGTACAGTGAGCACTTGACCTCAGTGTATATATTCCCACCGCTCGGTCTCATTTCACAATGCTCAGTGAGTGGAAACGATGACTTCTCGCCAACATCCACATTTTCAAGAACATGGACAAGGAGAGTGATATCAATAATAGATGGAGGTACA
>CAIGQQ010038941.1:5076897-5121897 GCA_903798035.1 Danio albolineatus | reverse complement strand
GAGTTGACGTAGCCAAGCCAAGTGAAAAAGTCAAAGAGTTCTGGAGAAAAGCAGGACGAACAGAGGGGAACCAACAGTGTGTAAATGAAAAACGGCAGCCAGCACACAATATAAGCTCCTAATATAATGCCCAGGGTTTTGGTGGCTTTCCTCTCGCGCGCTGCCGATATTCTCTTTTTCTCCAGAAGTGAATCGGACACAGTTACTCTAATTTGATTGTCACTGCCCAGAGACCCGCTGTCCGAGCAAAGATCTTGCCTTCCACAATGCAAAGGAGAAGTCGAAGCCACTGAAGCGGGCGAATTAGTGCTCAGATGTGCCGAAGTCAGTCTTTTTCCCGGTTTTTTGGGCGACTGCTTTAAAATGCGCTTTCTCGCCTCCACATAAATCCGCCCGTACAGGGCGATGAGCAGCAGCGTAGGGATGTAGAAAGCTCCGAAAGTGGAGTAGATGGTGTAGAAGATGTGGTCCGTGTTGACCGAGCAGGTGGTCAGCTCCCCTGCCTTCACCTGTCGCCAGAAGAAAGGCGGCAGGGAGATGGAGATGGCGATGATCCAGGCGGTCGCCACCATCCCCGCGGCGCGCGCCTGGGTGCGTTTCTTGGCGTACTCGACCGCGTCCGTTATTGCCCAGTATCGATCCAAGGCGATTACGCAGAGGTGAAGTATGGACGCGGTGCAACAGGTTATGTCTGAGGACAGCCAGATGTCGCATATGACCTGACCGAGGGTCCACTCGCGGGTGACCGTGTACAGCACGCAAATGGGCATCACGAGCACCGACACCAGAAGGTCCGTGACGGCCAGCGACGCGATCAGAAAGTTCGCCGGTGTCTGGAGCTTTCTAGACTGGGAAATAGTGGCGATGACAAACGCATTGCTTAATATTGTTGCGAGAGTGATGAGACCCAGAACTGACGACAAGGTGACTTGGAAAGCGAAACTTTCTTGCTTTTCGTCCGGTTTAGGTGTCAAAGTCACATTGGTGCCGTTCGAGGTGTTCGATACCTCGAAATGGGCAGGTGTCGGCTTGAAATAACCGCTGCGCTCCATCCCAGAAGAACACATGCGTTTTCATATTTTGAAGATAAAGCAGTATTTTCTTCGCTTCATGATTTCCTTCAGCTCCAGCATCAGACGCGGACAGACGCTCGTGGATGTTTCTGATCTGTGACTTGCATAGCAATCTTTCTGTTTCATTCTAACACTCAAACTTCGACCTTCAAGCAAAACAAAAATCAGCTTCGAATAAAACAGTTGACAAACTGCACAAAATAAAACATCCCTGAAGTTGTGTGAGAACATCCCTGCGACCCTCCTCAGTGTGATCCTCCTACTTCAGGTGCACAAACGGCTCATCTTTAAAAGGTAGACACTTTGCCTGCAAGCAGCAGCAATTTTTCATAGGTTTCACTGATAGGCGGTCGCAGGGTCCTTGCTTTTTATAGGGCTCTGATGCAAAAGTTGCAGCTTTGATAACCATGATCTTCTAGTTTGGGAGAGGATGCTGTCCTCTGGGTCTTAGTGCCTCCTTACATTCTTATCAACCTTTTCATTTATCCAAAAATAAATTAATTAAACAAATATCCCCCTTACCTTATGTTTCAGAAATTACTTACAATAATTTAAACAGATTAATAATGTTTGGCACTTTCAAAATATCTTGTGTTGTGATCATTAGGTTTGAAATGACTTGAAGGTAGCCTAGATGAGTTTTCATTTTGTGTGAGCTGTTATTTAAGAGTCCATTTTTGTAAAAAAATTATCAACCACAGTAGTTTGCCTAATGAATGAATGACACTGAAATGTTTTATATTGAGTTAAACCAAATTCTCCTTTACCTAATTATATGCAATACTTGCATCCGTGTAATTACTGACTAGTTGTTCATATGACAGTGTATTGTTAAAGGTGCTCTTTATTGATTTTACTACAGTAGGTAGTCTCTTTGTAGATAGTCTACAGCAGGTAGGTCTCTTTGGAAAGAAATAACAGCTTTGCAAATGCATGCTTTGTGAGATATATTCTATTAAAATATAGCATCTGTAACTGAAATTATAGCATAAATTAATAGCATCACCATATTATTTAATCTACTTTCTTTATTCTTTCTTTCTTTCTTTCTAAAATCATTTTATATAGATTAAAATCAATTTAGGGCGCCACGGTGTAGCTCATTCGCCTCACAGCTAGAAGGTCGCTGGTTCGAGTCCCGGCTGGGTCAGTTGGCGTTTCTGTGTGGAGTTTGCATGTTCTCCCCGTGGTTGCGTGGGTTTCCTCCGGGTGCTCAGGTTTCCCCCACAGTCCAAAGACATGTGGTATTGGTGAATTGGGTAAGCTAAATTGTCCATAGTGTATGAGTGTGAATGTGTGTGTATGGATGTTTCCCAGAGATGGGTTGCAGCTGGAAGGGCACCCTTAAAACAAATGCTGGATAAGTTGGCGGTTGATTCCGCTGTGGCGATCCCGGATTAATAAAGGGACTAAGCTGACAAGAAAATGAATGAAAATGAAATCAATTTAAGTCAGAGATATTTTATAATTGTTATTTTTTCATTATTTATACTTAACAAATTTTCTCTTCTCAAAGAGTCTCATATAATTAGTTTAAAGCAGAGATGCCCAAAGTAGGGCCCGCGGGCCAAAGTTGGCCCATTGTAATCTTTGATCTGGCCCACCATCGACATCGGTGAGCAAATCAAGGCAAAAACAAGTGTAACTCCATTCTGTTATATATGCGAGTGTTTTTGTTTTTACTGTAATATGCTCATTATAAAATGACTAAGCCAAAAAGAAAATGAATGAATGAATGATCATGATTTTCGAAAGTATTACATTGGTTTGTAAACGTTTACTATTACCATTTGTTGAGTCTCCCCATGCAGTTTGATATGGCGCTTGGACCCGGACGCCGCTTTGCATGATGTCACACTTAACATGCAGATTGTGTGCAGTGCACAATCTACAATGAGAAGTGGCCATATAAGGAGTTCCAAACTTAATGATATCAACTAGTCTTGTTCGAAAATCTTTCAGAAACTAACTTCAACCTGGAACTACAATTTTGGAAAAAAAATTCCAAGGCATACATGAAAATAGTTTTTATCACTGGGTCAAGGATTTGTCCAAGAATCCAACTTTTAACACTGTAAATGACTCTAATGTAAACATTTTGTGATACCCCTCTTCCTATAAAAACGTTACTCACCATAACACTTTTCTTGTCCACAAAGAAACTAAAGAAATTCACTATTAGGACGATACCTTTAGAACTGTGTGCATGTGAACCACTTACTGATGCATTTACAATCGTACAAGTGTGACTTGTTATGTGAAAGTTTCAGAAACATTATTCAGTGTCGTACAAAGAAACAAACAGCAGACAGGTTTAGAACATTGGGTAAAAGTAAATAATTCAGGATTTCCCTTCTTCCTGTTCACTTGAGTGGATGTCTTTAATTTAATTGATCACCTCATTGATTTTCAAGTTGTTCTGTCCACCTATGAACCTCTTGATTAAATTTGCTCAACAGATCAAATAATAAGCATGAGGCAAATCGTTTATCAATTTTTATTATTAACTATGGTACATCTGTTGGACTGCTCTGATATTGACTAAAAATAAAATCAGCAGAGTTAGCCAAAAATGTACTGTAAGCTATTAAGTAGTCATTTGTCAAGAGCAGAACCTAAAATTGAGACAATGAGACAGTCTGCCGTCATTAGTGACCTTTACAGTAGAAGTAAACCTAAACAATTGCGTGACCTTCATTATGTAACCACTGAGTGTACTGGAGTGAATTATAAAGTATTGAACACTTTCGTCAATGCATTTTCTTCTCCATCCCCACTGACGCCTTTGTGTTGTGCTAATTCTCCCTCATTTTATGATTTAATCACGTGGCCCACAGTTTATTCCCACATGAAAAGATTTTCTGGAGAGACAATTATGACTTTCTTTTATATACATACATAGCTCCGTATGTTCTTTTCATTGCTTTCCACAATGCCCTGTTGAGCACAGTGGTGGTTCATCAAAAAATTCATTTTGGTTTCCCTAGTACAAAACCTAATGTAGCCAATTATCCGGAGGAAAGTCACATTTGTCACAGCTCCAGTGATTTGAACACTTCACATTGGAATGTGTGCGCCTATAGGTGGGCGTAAGTTAAGTATACTATAAAACTCTAGCAAAGGTTGTCTGGTTATATAACATCTGCAATTAGACCAAGCGAAAAGAGGAGGGCAATCTAAATATATATGCTAACCAAACCAACTACATATGATTCCAAACTTTTAGCAACTTTCTCAAGAGCAGAAAACACATTTGAAATTGCAGCGCTATTCATTCATTCACTTTCCTTCAGCTTAGTTCCTTATCTATCAGGGGTCGCCACAGCAGAATGAACCACCAACTATTCCATCATATCTTTTATGTAGCGGATGTCATTCTATCCGCAACCAGTACTGAGAAACACACTCATTCACACACACACACACTATGGGCCATTTATTTAGTGAAGTTTATTTATAAACAAATTTCAAGAGGATCACGTGCTTATGATTGTTCTCACCTGTTCCAGCGTCAGCTCATGATCGATTATCCAATCAGATGATTCCTAACTTTCTATAAATAACCAAAGTTTTCTTATCTCACCATCTTCGTCTTGAAGAACCCCCCCATACCCACCCCTACTTTCCCTCCTTTTCATATGGGCGACACAGCGGCCCAATGATTAGCACTGTTGACTCACAGCAAGAATGCCTCTGGTTTAAGTCTTTACTAAACCAAATGACATTTCTGTGCAGAGTTTCGCTTGTTCTCTCTGTGCTCGTGTGGGTTTTCCCCGGGTTCTCCAGTTTCCTCCCACAATCCAAATAACACGCACCCTAAGTAAATTGAACACACAAATTGATACCACAGTCAACCTCTTAGCGAGTACACCTCACCTCAGTTCCGTCACTAGCTGGAAATAAGCCGAAGGGGGAGTTCATCGAGATCTACCTGAGCTCAAACTCTCCTCTCGCCCTGCAAACGGGAGGGGCTCGAGGGCTCGAGGATCTCATAAGCTCAGGGCTCTCTCTCGGGACAGCATGCCAAACAAGCTTTATCATCAATCATTGGCTAAGTGTGAACTCTTGAAACCTATAGTGCATGTCTTTGGACTGTGGGGGATACTGGAGCACCTAGAGCAGGGGTGCTCAACCCTGTTCCTGGAGAGCCACCCTCCTGCAGATTTCAGTTGCAACCCTGATCAAACACACCTGAACCAATTGATTAGGACCTGAACAGCACTTGATAATTACAGGCAGGTGTGTTTGTTGGGTTGCAACTGAAATCTGCAGGATTGTGGCTCTCCAGGAACAGGGTTGAGCACCCCTGACCTAGAGGAAAACCATGTGAACACAGGGAGAACATGCAAACTCCACACAGAAATGCCAACTGGCCCAGCCAGAATCAGTGACCTTCTTGCTGTGAGGTGACAGTGCTAACCATTGAGCCACTGTGCCACCCTTAAATGACAGATTCTATTTGTTTAAAGAAATGAACAATTCAATACTAAACTAAAACAATAATTGATACAATCTATTTTAAAGTGAATTTAGGGGTCACTACAATGCATTCTACAGTAATCTATGTAAGACTATAATAGAAGTAAAAATGCAAAATAGGTCTCTGGTATCCCTGTGTGTCTGAAGTTTGCTCAAGATGCCCCTCAATTTGTTGCTGTTGTCATGTGTGTGTGTGTCTTCAATTGCAAATGTGCTGCTTCTTCCCCTTTTCAGATGAGAGTGGTGCATTTACATATTGGAAACTGCCAAAAGCATCTGCTTTATTTAAATGACATCAGTCGACATCACAGATGTCTGCGCTGTTAACTTGAATAACAAAATAAAAAAATGAATAGAACATCACTTTAGTAGCTTCATTTTTTTTCTCACTCAGGGGAGGAGCTAAGCTAATAAGGCAGATTCTGTCACAGTTTTGGGTGGGGCCTGTTCCAATTTAATGTCATATTCGAATATGTTTCAGAGGAGACATTTAGGGCTCTATTTTAACAATCTAGGCACAGAGTCTAAAGCACATGGCGCAAAAGCATTAAGCGCATGTTCGAATCCACTTTTGCTATTTTAAGGATGGAAAAATACGGTTTGTTAAACAGACCATCTGCAGTGAGAATAAAGAATGAGCCTCCTCCATTCGGCCTCTTCTTTACTTCCATGGAGTAAGGAAACGGTGAAAACTTACTCCACTGAAGACATCCATTAGCCCATATATTTAATTTTCTTTGTTAAGCGCAAAGATTTTTTTCAAAACTATTTCTAAATTCAGTTCTAATTTCCAGCAAATGAATACATGAACAATAATAATGAAGTGTGGTCAAGACACATCCTATTCTTATGCCCCATACGGTGATGCATACGTCTCCAATACCCAATAGGTTACAGATCTACACTTGTTTTTATTATGACAAATATAAATATGCACATAATAAATAATACTAATATTAACAACAACATTATTATTTAGAAAAAGCCCCCTGAGATGAAAACATGCTGGCAGTGATTTTTATATTTATGTAGAAAATAAGAATTTTTGAACCAATTTAATCCTGTAAAAATATTTGCGTATTGCTATACATTCTGTGTGTGTTAAGGAGCACAACTAACGCTTTTAAGGAGCACAACTAACGCACTCTGTGCTGGACTTTAGACTAGCTTTCAGTTGGTCAATTGCAAAGTCTATTTTAGTTCCTCAAAATACCAACGCGCCAACAATGTGCCTTAACACACCTCCTTTCTAGAACAGAACACACATGAGTCCACAAAGTGGCACAAATGGATTTACTATTTAAACAACGTGGTGCAAAACGTGAAAAATAGAGTTGTGTTGAAAATTTTAAATTGAAAATTGCAACAAATCGGATGTACGATAGGACCCCTAGAGACAATAGCCAGGTTTACATCCAAGTTTTATTTTTTTAAGGGTTAAGTGCATCAAAATATTCACTAATAAATGTTAACAAATTATTTTTCAGTTGAACTTTAGTGCATAAATTCTAAATTGCTATTTTAGACATTCAAAACCTACTTTGCAAATAAGGTGCTGGGGCTTTGATACACATATTTGAGTCACATGAGGCATTTTCAGTAGTAAAGCATTTTGGATCATCAGAACAGGTGTAAAGCTGCAACCAGCGCCTCATTATGGGCACTTCCAGGAGTGCCAATGCAAATGTCTTGTATTGTGCACCTGTCATCAACAAGGACCTGGAGAACAATAGATGTCCACCCTTTGTGATTAATGTAATCACGGTAGCCGTTTGGGGGTAGAGTAGGCAGGTGCCTAATATGTGTGCCTTCCAGCGCATTGTAAAACTCTGGCACTCGATCCACCATGGAATTACCGTAGATTAATGGCAAGCTTTGCCACATAAGGTTTGTTCCTTCGAGCTGAACCAACCAAGTAAGTCTGCTTCGTGCCATCAAATTTTAAACATTTTGTACAATTATTTGTGAAAATGGCAAATTTCACGACAATATATCTAATACAGTAGCTCATAGTAATATGTGTTGGCTACCTCTTCGAGTTGGTTAATCCCCATTGGCTCCCTGCTTAAAGCACACATTGGTGTCTGTGAGATTAGAAAGATAAACGAGGACTCCGCAAATGTAGCTGTGTCACTATGGTTACTACTAATGTTTGAGGGAAGTGGATTTATTTTGAACTACATATGATTAAAATTGACTGGAACTACTTGTGTATTAAACTGTTTTTCTGCATGTTTTTCAGCCAATTAGAATCAAGAATTTCAACAGGTAACGGAATAAGTATAATTTTGCATGAAAAGGGCTTCAGGGAAATTTCTGTTGCAATGCAACAACACTTAAGTGACCATTCCTTTTGGTAAAGTTTATTGGTAAAAGATGAGCTGGATAAAAATGGGTTGTACGTAGATGGCAAATGTTGGATGAAAACTTGACGAATGTTTCTAATTTATGGCAAAATGTGTAAATACGTAGGATTTTTTCTTCATATGCACACTTCAGATAGTTAACTATGTTAATGAAAGCAATACAATTAGAGATTTTCAAGAGTTCACACTTAGCTGATGATTGATAATAAAAGCGTATTTGGCATGCTGTCCCGGGAGAGAGCCCTGAGCTCAGAATATAATTGAGCCCGGGACTCCCTCCCGTTTAAAGGGCGAGAGGAGAGTTTGAGCTCAGGTAAGTCTCGAGAACTCCCCCTGCTTGTGAACGTGCAGAGATATATCTGACTAGAGTTGCCTTTAGAGGCTGTGTAGTCGATTTACTTATGTTGAATGTTTTTTGGACGGTGGGAGGAAACCGGAGAACCCAAGGAAAACCCACACGAACATGGAGAACATGCAAACTCCACGCCAACTAGCTCGGGGAGAGGCTGAACCATCGCCGTTCTTGCTGTGAGGAAACAGTGCTAACCACTGGGCCGCCGTGCCACCCTATCAGAAAAGGGGAGGAGTTGGGGTGGAAGGGGGGATTCTTCAAGACGAAGATGACTGGAGTAGAAAGCTCTGGTAATTTGTAGTGTGTCAGGATTCGTCTGATTGGTACAATATGCTGAGCTGATGTGGTACCAGCTGTGTTCAATCATAAGCACGTGATTCGAAATTTAGTTTATAAATAAACCCCACTTTGCATAATAGAATGGATTTTAATGAAGCATTGAAGGGATAGTACACTCAAAAAATAAATCTTAATACAAAGGAAGATATTTCATTTTTAATATCCATTGACTATGTTTTTGTTCATACTATAGAAGTCAATAGGAAATGAAACAGCAGAATTGCCAGCATTCTTCAAAACTGCACCAATAAATCTAAAACAAATAAGTAATATTAGCAAAAATAAAATCTAAATATTATGGTAAAACTTTATTTTGATGGTTCCCTAGACCTTCTATGCACTACAAGTATTCAGCCATGGTTGTCTATTGATCAATCGATTGTTTTTATTCATTGACTGACAGTTTTTTTTTTTTTAAGTGATTTTAGTGAACCTAGCAATACGCTAGCATACAGCTACTACTTAATGACTGCAAGCTGCCATGCAGTTGCAAAGTGAATTTTATTGCAGTCAACACAATGTCCTAAATTGACAATCAAAAAAAGTGTATTCTATTCTAAGTATATACAGTATGTGTATATAAATGCATATTCCCACTCACTTTTCTTAGGCTTATTTCTTGCTTTTTTCAGGGGTCGCCACCGTGATTGTTTGGGCACATCAGATGCCCTTTCAACAGTAAACCATGAACTAATAGCACAACTCTGTGTTCAGATATAACGCTTGTTTTTGCACTCTGGGGAAAACCTAAGCAATTGAAAATTCATGGGTCGTTACAGCAAAATAAACCACCAACTTATCCAGCAAATGTTTTATGGGAATGTTTTATGTCCTTCCAGCTGCAACCCATCACTGGGAAACATACATACACTCTCATTCACACACACACACTACAGACAATTTAGGTTACCCAATTCACCTATAGCACATGTATTTGGACTTGTGGGGTAAACCGGAGCACCTGGAGGAAGCTTATGCAAACATCTTACAGAAATGCCAACTGCCAAGGCTCAAACCAGCAACGCTCCTGCTGTGAGGTGATCACGCTACCCAATGTGCCAACATGAAGCCCTAGCAATGCATATTTTAGATAAAAATTAAGACATATATGCAAATGGTATAAATTATACACATGGTTTCCCCCAGTTTTTTCCCATGTTACATCATGTGAACTCGGTCTCTTATAGAAAGTCCCAGCTGTACTTTGAAAGCTTCATGGTTCTCTTCTCTTCTAAAAAAAAAAAAATTAAAAAAAAAAAAAAATCCTGTTTCAAAGGACTTGCCTTCACAGTCTCCCTTTATGCACCTCTTCATCGGAAGATCGTTTCATTTTTAACAGTCTTTAAACGTTGAACACTGAGGCATGATTTTTGAAGATGGTGCGTGTTTCATACAAAATCCTAAAGCACAAGTCACATCTAAAAGCTGCTGCCTTTTAAACGGAACCTCCATATAACTCAAAAGAATCATATTTTTTTCAAAGACTTCGTCTGACGGTTAATACATTTCCTTGCTGTAGTCACGATAAACACTTCCACTAGTCATTCCCTAGCTCTGGTTAACATGATTGCACCTTCTCGTGCCCATATGGAGTCATTGAACATGAAATATGATTATCGCTCATCAAAGTGAACAGTATAGCCCATGGCCTATTGAAACCTGTGCTCTTGAAGGTCAAGTATAATGTGGTGTAGTTAAAACTCAAGCATCACGTATGTATTTATGGGACTGTTGGAGTGGGTTGAAGGCTAGGCTTATCAGTCTATTGTCCTAGTTTCCAGCTGCAGGCGTGCATCTGAGCAATGCTTCTGTGTTCTTCCTCTGGCAGTCTGACGGATGAAAATTAAATCAGAAAGGTTCCGCGTGTACTGTAAATATGTGTTGTTCCCAAACATCTATTTGGCTTAACGTCTTCGCACTCCCCTCAGTTTTTTTTCCCTACTGTTCTAACAGTTGCTATCATTCGTCTTCAGCCTTCTAGAGATGTAATAGTAGGCTTGAAGGATTGAAATTGCTGTGTGGTGTTCAATCAGAGGGAATACCTTTGAAGATCTATAAAATGCATAAACGTATATGTCTTGAGAGTGGAAAACTGAATAAGAGCCTTGTACTGTATATCTCGTACCTGTAGTTTCCCCCAAGGTCACGAAAGTACATTAAGTCCTAGAAAATCAATTTGTTGACGTGCCCTTCAACATTTGAACCGCCGCAATCATTTGGTTCAGCAAAAAATAAACTCCTCCACATCAATGATTCTCTTTCCTTCCTGTCTAATTTGGGCCTCTGTCATTTTCATTTTTTTTTTTCGTCCGTCTCTACATATAACAGGAAGTACAGTAAAAGATTACGCCATTTGACACTATGGAGGCACCTTAAATCCTTTGTCCTCTGTGGTCAAATATCACGCAGTCTGCAGTGAAACTTGTATGATTTATCGATTTGTACTCGTCTAGACGCTGCATCAGATGGCACGGTGGAACTTTAGATTTGTTGTAGTTACAACTTTCTGTTTTCATACCTCAAAATTGACATATATTGACCAAAAAACAAGTGTCTTTTTTATGCCAAGGACATGGAAAATACCAAAATGGCTATGGCTTATTATAACTAAAAGTTAACTAAAACTAAAAAAACTAATATTTGTGGGGAAAAAATGTAAGGATCTAAAATATACAGACATCCCATAATCATCATTTTGTAAAATATAAATAAATAAAGTAAAAAATAAAATAATAATACAATTATTAATAATAGTTACATTTTTATTTGCCCAGTATTTCAGCCATTCATTCATTAATTTTCCTTCAGCATAGTCCCTTGTTTATAGCAAAATGAACCACCAACTATTCCGGCATATGTTTTATGCAGCGGATGCCCTTCCAGCTGCAACCCAGTTCTGGGAAAGACCCATACATGCTCACATTCAGACATGCTCTCATACACTACGGCCAATTCAGTTCATCCAATTTACCTATAGCGCATGTCTTTGAACTGTGGGGGAAACCAGAGCACCTAAAGGGGAGAACGCCAATACGGGGAGAACATGCAAACTCCACACAGAAACGCCAACCGACCTAGCTGGGACTCGAACCAGCGACTTCTTACTGTAAAACGAGTGCTAACCACTGCCGCCAAAGATTCCATGAAGTTTCCAGAAACTTTTAATATTATCTGACTACACAAAACTTTTCCAAGGTCTTATATGTAATGGCTAATAAATGCAAGGCCCTTCAAATGATATTCTTTGCTCAACTATTGACAGCAGCACATCTTCATATAATAGAAAGTGTGCTGGAATGAAACCGTCTGAGCGCATATTCCAGACAAGCAATCAAGTATATGTGATTGTAGCCTTAACAAAGCTCAAATGTGGTGAGGACTGTGGTGATTTGTGCTTTACTGTGATATTTGTGTAATTTAAGGCTTGCTAGTACTGTATTTCACTACATGTGATAGACTCTCTTGCTATCGCTCACTCCCATAATCTTTCTCTCTCTTTTGCCTCCATAATATATTGGATATTGTGCGTAATTTACTTAAGCATCGATTAACTTTTTAAAAATTTTGAGCATTATAAACTCTAGATGATGGAAAATAAAGCCCAGAGTGACTTATTTTCAAAGATACATGAACTGTGAATGTAGACCAAATCATTCAGCATCTGTTAATGTTTTAGTTTGGGATGGTAAGTTTTGAGAAAATGCCTCTGACAGTGAGGGAAAGGACGACACCGATATAGTCTCGGAAAACATTTTACAGAAATCTCATTTTGCATGCTATCTTAATCAAATTTGAAATATAAACTCATGAAACACTTGGTATTCATGACATATTTTTTCTAGGACATTACATTAATGTTTTTCTGTGTCTGTGTATGGAAAAACAAATATTGAGCACAATACAATTTTTTTCCTCATGATTTCATAATGTATAACGTTTTATATTTTTGAGCATGACACTTCCCCTTTTAGCATTGTAAAGCCCATACTGTCTTCTTTACAATGATACCTAGTTTGTGTTTGTAGCTTACTGGAGTCAGGAACTGTTACTGTTTAAAGTTAGGTAGGTGTGAATCCCCAAAAGTGAGTGCTAATATTATCTGACTACACAAACTTTTCCAAGGTCTTATATGTAATGGCTAATAAATGCAAGGACCTTCAAATGATATTCTTTGCTCAATTATTGATAGCAGCACATCTTTATCTAATAGAAAGTGTGCTGGAATGAAACGGTCTGAGCGCATATTCCAGACAAGCGATCAAGTATGTGTGATTAAAGCTCCAGTGACTGTGGTGATTTGTGCTTTACTGTGATATTTGTGTTATTTAAGGCTTACTAGTACTGTATTTCACTTCATGTGATAGACTCTCTTGCTCTCGCTCACTCCTATAAACTTTCTCTCTCTTTTGCCTCCATAATGTATTGGATATTGTACGTAATTTACTTAAGCATCGATTAACTTTTTTTCATTTTGAGCATTATAAACTCTAGATGATGGATAATAAAGCCCAGAGTGACTTCTTTCCAAAGATACATTAACTGTGAATGTAGACCAAATCATTCAGCATCTGTTAATGTTTTAGTTTGGGATGGTAAGTTTTGAGAAAATGCCTCTGACAGTGAGGGAAAGGACGACACCGATATAGTCTCGGAAAACATTTGCTATCTTAATTAAATTTGAAATATAAACTCATGAAACACTTGGTATTCATGACATATTTTTTCTAGGACATTACATTAATGTTTTTCTGTGTCTGTGTATGGAAAAACAAATATTAAACACAATACAATTTTTTTCCTCATGATTCCATAATGTATAACGTTTTATATTTTTGAGCATGACACTTCCCCTTTTAGCATTGTAAAGCCCATACTGTCTTCTTTACAATGATACCTAGTTTGTGTTTGTAGCTTACTGGAGTCAGGAACTGTTACTATTTAAAGTTAGGTAGGTGTGAATCCCCAAAAGTGAGTGCTAATATCTGACTAAGCAAACTTTTCCAAGGTCTTATATGTAATGGCTAATAAATGCAAGGCCCTTTAAATGATATTCTTTGCTCAACTATTGATAGCAGCACATCTTTATCTTATAGAAAGTGTGCTGGAATGAAACGGTCTGAGCGCATATTCCAGACAAGCGATCAAGTATATGTGATTGAAGCTCCAGTGACTGTGGTGATTTGTGCTTTACTGTGATATTTGTGTTATTTAAGGCTTACTAGTACTGTATTTCACTACATGTGATATACTCTCTTGCTCTTGCTCACTCCCATGATCTTTCTCTCTCTTTTGCCTCCATAATGTATTGGATATTGTATGTAATTTACTTAAGCATCGATTAACTTTTTTTCATTTTGAGCATTATAAACTCTAGATGATGGATAATAAAGCCCAGAGTGTCTTCTTTCCAAAGATACATGAACTGTGAATGTAGACCAAATCATTCAGCATCTGTTAATGTTTTAGTTTGGGATGGAAAGTTTTGAGAAAATGCCTCTGAGGCCGTACTCACACTATGCTATCCGAACCGTGCTCAGGCCCGTTGCCCGGATCGTTTGAGAAGTGTGAGCGCTCTGAATCGGGCTCAGGCACGGTTCGTTTGGCCGGCCCTGGCCCGGTTGGAAGAGGTGTGCTTGAGCCCAGTTCACTTGGGCTCAGGCGCGGTACGCTATAGTGTGAGCACCAAGCGCGCCTGAGCCCAAAACTGAGGACGCAACGTCACTTGCTGCGACGCTTCTAAAACCGGAACAGGTCATTTGACGTCACTTTCTGCGACGCTTCAAACTCTGAAAGCAACCGGAAAAGGACGTGTGACGCCATTTTCTGCGACAACTCAACAGAATCATGGCGTGGAAAGGATCCTTTTGGTCTACGGAAGAGGTGCAGTGTTTATTGGATGTTTGGGCCGACGAAAGTATTCAGCAACAGCTGGACAAAACACACAAGAACTCCGAAATATTTTGGAAAATCAAGGATTATCTTCTTGAACGTGGTTATCAAAGAACCACCGAACAATGTCGGGACAAGATAAAAAAACTGCGGACACAATACTTAAAAGTAAGAGATGCACTACGTAGATCTGGCAGCTCTGCGGACGAAAAAGACAAATTTAAATGGTACGACGCCGTCGACAGCATTATCGGCAGCAAACCAAGTAGCCAGCCGAATGTGTTGGAATCCCATCCACAAAATGCGGTTGATTCTACACCATCTGAGACGGAGGACACAGGAATGGAGAGATCGCAGAGTGGTGAGTAGCGTTGTTTCAGTGTGTGCATGTAACATACGTAAAGAACATAAGGTTTCATTACAAATACAGCTAAGAAACAAAGGTCACTGCAGTAAAACTATGGTTTTCCACAAGTTGGCCAACAGTATGATAAACTTGTTTTACTACACATAGAAAAAAGTGAATTATCCTAAGGCATGTTTGTTTGCTGTGAATTATTAAAAAGTTTACATTTGTATTTTTTCTGTATCACTTTAATTCAGAGTCAACAAGCACTTCCACCGGTGGCGTAGAGACACTGGACACAACACCTTCCAGGCAACAAAGGAAGAGGAAGAGAAGTGTGGAAGAGAATGACATAATGACTGCCTTTCTAGATATGCAGAAACGGCATCATGACGAGTTCATGGAGGTTGAGCGACTGCGATACCAACAGGAGAAAGACTTGCTTGATAGTTGGATGAGAACTCAAGCCCAGATGGAGGAGCGTCGACTGGAACAGCAGAAGGAGGAGAGGCAAGAAACAAACATGATGTTTCTGCAAACCATGAACAGACTCCTTGATGCCATGAACCCCTCGACGTCTTATCACCATCCCTCTCCTCACCATTCTTCCTCTCGTCCCCACCGTCATACAGGTCCTCCTGCAACTCCTCCTCCTCAGCGGCAGTATCACCACCCTACCCAGTCATCATCATCAACCTATCCTGAACTTGATAATTCATCACATCAGCAGTATACACACAATGCTGAGTTATCACCCTACTCTGAGGGTGATAACATGTCAAATGTTTATCACAAGCTTTAAAAACATTGTGTTAGTATTTACAACGTTGTTCTTTTCTTTGTATACTAGTTTTTACTTTGTACTTTTTATATCTATATATTTCTTAAAATTAATAAACATTTTGTAATACATATTTGACGAAAGTATATATCACCAAAAAGTGCACTTTATATTTCTACCTCTGGATGCAACACACTGTAATTTAATTACTAAATTTTACTGCTGCACACATTCATGTCAAGTACCGTTAGTTTAACCCCTTCCTGTTCTTCAGATTTTATAAATAAATTTTTTTTATATATTATCTCGTTTTGTGTGTTATTAAATAATTTGAGCAGTTGTGGAAATGAGCATTATGTCTTTATTGACAACATTAACAAAAATAGTACACAAATACTAACAGAGTAAATAACCATACAACATTACACAAAGTATGCCAACATAACCATCAACCATCCAAAGAAAAATATTTCCTTATAGATTTGAGAAATATGAGCACAATGCATCTCTACTGGCATTTGACGTACTGGCTGAAAGACAAGAATTCCATTGACTGTTCATATTTCCATCTTCAGTAGCAATCTCATCACAGTCCTCACCATGTATTTGACAAAAATTGTGAAGCACGCAACAGGCACTGATAATAGTGTTTATGTTGTCTATGTGACAGTCACACCTCTTCATCAAGCATCTCCACCTTCCTTTCAGGAGGCCAAACGCCCTTTCCACAGTCATCCGTGCCTTGCTGAGGTGGCTGTTGAAGGTAGTCTGTGCAGGAGTTGTCTGTTGGTTTTCTGGGTATGGTTTCATCAGCCATGGCAGCAACGGATATGCAGCATCCCCTAATAGCACCACAGGCACATCTACTTCTCCAAACCTGCTTGTGTTAGGAGGGAATAGGGAATTACTCTGACCCCTCTCAAACAAGGATGAATTTGCAAAAACCCTTGCATCATGTACCTTGCCTGGCCAACCCACATTAATGTCCCAGAACATAAGTCTATGATCAACCACACCTTGCAGAATAACAGAATAGAAACCTTTGCGGTTATAGTAGTTTGCAGGGCTGACAGGTGGAGCTAAAATGCCAATATGAGTGCCGTCAATAGCTCCTCCACATTGTGGGAAGCCCCACTTGTCTCTGAAACCCTGAATTATGTTTTCAAATTCCTGTTCAGAGGGTGTTCTGATGAAATGAGAAAGCAAATTTTTCACAATTGCTGAGGCAACAAAGTTCGTAATGCTCACTGCAGTTGACTGACCAATCCCAAACAAATGAGAGATTGTTCTGAACTCAACATTTGTGGCCAGTCTCCATATGCATATTGCCACACGTTGTTCCACAGGCACTGGTTTTCTGAATGTAGTGGTTTGTCTTTGAATGTGTGGCTGCAGGCTGTTGCACAACTGTAAGAATGCAGCCCTTCTCATTCTGAAATTAGCCTTCCACTCACAGTCCGTCCAACTGGTGAGTACATGCTGCCACCACACATCAGATCTCTGACGAATCCATAAAGTCCTGCAGCATAATGGAAAAATATTGTTGATTTGTATAGTTTATGCATACAAAATTACCTTGTAAACAACAAACCACTATTACAATGCACACATAATACAAATATACATAAAAATAAATATCTAAAATACAGCTGTTATATCTGCTCTATTTATGTTTACATTTAGTTTTGAGTAATAAAGAAACACTGATAAAAAAACATGATTTCTTTTGAATTGTCACGAACAACTTAAACAATATATTGTTCTAAAGTACTACATGATAAAATCAAAATGCAGATCGAAGCGTTACTTTAAAAAAAACCCGTATGTAACATAAGTAATAAAAAAAATGACGTTGTGTATTGGGCGCTCGTCGCGCCATCTTCTATAAAGAAACGAAGCTTTCATTTAAAACATGCAATACTCACAGTTTTTTTTCATTGTTATCGAAATGTAGTAACAACATATCCCCAAATAGACTTAAGGCGTTACACCATTATTAGCCATACTACGCAACAGTTATCAACACTTATTAAAAAAACAAACCATATTGTGCTTCAAATTTAATAATACACTTTATTAATACACTTTCGTTTTGTTTTCAATTACTTTTCTTTTTGCTCACCTTATAGAAGTACGGGAACTGTAGTTGCTCACCAAAGCTGCAAAGTCTTTGCTGCACTTCAGCTGCCACCTCGCAAACCTCCTGATACGAACAGTACGATTTCGTGAAAATTTCCGAACCACAAAGGCGATAGACCTGTTCAACATTATGTTGTGACCGGGTTGTGCACCACTGCTGAGCAAACGACTCACAAAAATCACCAACAAACTTAACAAAGCTGTGGACTCCATTGTGCTCAGCGTGCTCAGCGTAGCTCTTCCTGTTTATCTTGAGTACGTCGCACTATAATGACGTAAGCGGGCTTGGGTACGGATGCTTAACGCAGTGTGAGTGCGGGCCGTCGGGGGAGAGAGAGGAGGGGGCACAATCGGGCCTGGGCACGGTTCGGATAGCATAGTGTGAGTACGCCCTGACTGTGAGGGAAAGGAGGACACCGATATAAATTTGGAAAGCTTTTTACAGAAATCTCATTTTGCATGCTATCTTAATCAAATTTGAAATATAAAGTCATGAAACACTTGGCTTTATGTCATATTTTTTTCTAGGACATTACATTAATGTTTTCCTGTGTCTGTGTATGGAAAAACAAATATTGAGCACAATACAATTTTTTTCCTCATGATTTCATAATGTATAACTTTTTATATTTTTGAGCATGACACTTCCCCTTTTAGCATTGTAAAGCCTATAGTGTCTTCTTTATGATGGTATATGTGATTGTAGCCTTAACAAAGCTCCAGTGATTGTGGTGATTTGTGCTTTACTGTGATATTTGTGTAATTTAAGGCTTGCTAGTACTGTATTTCACTACATGTGATATACTCTCTTGCTCTCGCTCACACCCATGATCTTTCTCTCTCTTTTGCCTCCATGATGTATTGGATATTGTATGTAATTTACGGGCATCAGGAATCCACTGTGAGTATGTGGGAGACTCCTGAAGCTTCCGGGAGAGGTGAGATGTCTGAATATATGAAAATGCAATTATAGTTGCAATTATAGATGCAATTACAAAATGCAAACTATAGCTGGAAATAATTCTTATTTTCACATTAAAAATGAATTAATGATGCTAAAAGATTTATATTATCACATAAAATGTAATAAAAAATACATAATAAAATTACTTATTGTAATGTAATATTATTTTCCATTAGATTATTTCTAGCATATCTTCAATATGTTAATTTGGTGCTGAAATAATAAGTATGATATAGTAATAATAAGTTAAGATATAGATTATATAAATTATTTGTGAAAATCATGCAGGATAGATTTTCTCAGGATTTTATAATGACTAAATAGTTAAAAAAAACTATATATTTATTATTATTAATATTATTATTATTATTATTATTATTATTATTATTATTATTATTATTATTATTGTTGTATTTAAGTATTTTTTTGCATACTTTTTTGACATCTTGCGAGAAAGTGTACAAAAGCAGAGTCTGTCTCTTTCCAGTAGCAACAGAAATATGAGGTCCAACTTGCAGTTTATGCCATAAAATTACTTGTGCTGAGAGCTTCATAAATCATCAAGCAGTGGTAATTCTTTGGACATTAATGGGCCCTGATGAATTATGAAAATAGCCTCTGTTTAGTTTACTGTCATCGCACGCAATTAAGTCTGCTCGATACGTCTTGATTGATGCCTTTTCGTCAGCACAACTGTAATGTAATGACGCTCTCAGAATGTTGGCTGAAAGGGCCGAGACGGCGGCATCTGAACACTGGCATTCATCGACGGCGTTTTCATTCTGAAGATGCCAATAAAGTATTATGTGACTAGACAATGTGGGCCAATTTCCCAGACACAGATTAAGCCTCGGTTCTGACTAAAAATAAAAACTTGCATGAATAAAGAATTCACTATTAGTTGAAACTTAACCTAGGACGTTGGCTAATTTGCATCTGGGAATGCAGCCCTGAAAGTTCCCCAAGCACAGATGAAATCTGGCCTGCATTTGGGGAACCGTCCCAAAGTCATCTTTAGCGAAGATCGATGGTCATACTTTGCATTTAAATGTGTGAAGTTGATCAAAATTCAAGAGATCATCCAGACACCTCGAAGACCATTTGAAAGCGCCTACAGCCGTTTGACCCGAGCCCTTTCATCACATGCCCATTGCCTTTCGGACTTAATGGAAGTGAGCCAGAAGCCGGTGTCGAGACATTTATGTACGGATGTGATTTTCAAGCATATGATTGGGAATCTTCTCACGAGGAAGAACAAATCTGCTTTTCCCAACACCTTGGCAAGGTGTCATATTGTGTTCCTCAGGTGTTTCGCAGCGCATATATTGAGGGCAAAGGTATGCCATGCACTGTTTTCAAAGCATTTTCTTCAGTAAAAGGGAGAGATAAACATTGAAATGCAAAGTTCAGAGAGATTCCAGCAAACTAGAATGGGCAGATAACATGGTATGCCCATGTCTTTAAGTGTGTACAATGGATTTTTCACTTTTTTGCATGAATGGACTATCTCTTTAAACTGGGGGGAAAATGATGGACAGATTTGAGCTGATATACAGTACCCAGCATAAATGCGTTTAAGCCCCCTTTGTATAAGAATTCTTGTATCCATTTCTTATTCCTCAGTGAGCAATATATATGGACAAAATATATCAGTGCATTTAAAAAATATATATTTAAAAAGACCTATCCATAAAGGGATGTCACCTACCATCTTTAGGTTAAGAAAAATAATTTTATTTTAAATGAGTTGTTACAAAAATAAATAAAAATAGCATAGCATAAAATAAAATGTTTTGTAAGCACCTGTTTGGAGACGTTTTAAGTTATACAGTTGAAACACCAATGCTATCACTCAATTGAATGGACGTTATCAGTGGTTATCAGCTGATAGATACAGTGTATGGGCCAGTCTACTTTCTACTGGTAGGCTGAGAGGGCTGTTATCATCCATCCACATGGTTAATCAGCTACGCTAATAGAGAAGACTCTAGATCTGTTTTTACATTACTGTGATGGTTGGGTTTAGGTTTGGGGTAGGGGTATATGTTAATAAAATACAATTGGTGGGAAATTTAGTAAATAAAATAAATAATTCTTGTTAACTTCTGGCCGCAGCCATATGTGCTCTATAGCTGATTAACCATATGGATAGATGATGATAACAGCTTTCTGAGCCTACCAGTAGGTGCAGAAGGCCCCTACTTGCCCATATCTATCAGATGATAACCACTGATAACCAGTGGTGGAAAGAGTACTGAAAAATCATACTCAAGAAAAGTGCCATTACTTGCCTAAAAATGTAGTGTAAGTAGAGTAAAAGTATATGTAGTAAATATTACTTAAAGTATAAGTAAAAAGTAGACCTTTTAAAAGTACTCAAGAGTAGTGAGTATTACACTGTAGAGAAGTTGATGCGTTTACAGAATGTTACGTTTACACATTCCTGCACAAACAACATGTTGTGTCTTTAGGGATCTTCCTATTTTTGTTCGCTCCTTCCAACCTTCCTTCAATTACTTGTTTGTTCTCTCCTTCCTTCCTTCATTCGTTTGTTCCCTCATTCCTTCGTTCGTTCATATGTTTGTTCCTTCCTACATTAGGTCCTTTTGTTCATTCATTCGTTTGTTCGTTCGTTCCTTCCTTAGTTTGTTCAGTCCTTCCTTGAATTCTTTCTTCATTCGTTTGGTCCTTCCTTCTTTCCTGCCTTCATTTGTTTGTTGATTCTTTCTTTCATATTTTTGTTCCTTCATTAGGTCCTTTGTTCATTCATTCGTTCCTTCCTTCTTTCCTTCCTTAGTTTGTCCAGTCCTTCCTTCATTAATTTGGTTCTTCCATCCTTCCTTCCATTGCTTGTTCGGTCCTTCCTTTTATTTGACTCTTCCTTCCATTCTTCATTCGTTCCATTTAGTGATTAAGGCTGTTTGGTGATTTCAGTCATCATACAGTCGACATCCATAATTTTCAGTGCCATGCAGTCTATAAAAAGTCTCTGGATCATTGTGTGTAAAGATTTTGGACATCTTCTTGAACATTTTTAATGTTTCCGAAAGGTTTGCTGCATTTATAAAGCGCCCATGTCTTGAGGTTGTTCAGTATGATGCGATTTACTTTCTATGTGTGGTTTAATTGGAGAGGAATCACAGGACTGATTTTTCTACTTTAGACAATGACCATGACAAGAAAGAAATAAAGTAGTGACTGCAGGTAGAAGGAAAGTAGTGGAGTAAAAGTACCGATACTGCACTAAACATGTACTCAAGGGAAAGTAAAAGTATACCTTTTTAAAACTGCTCAGTAAATTACAATTCCTGAGGAAAACTACTCAATTACAGTAGTTTGAGTATTTGTAATTAGTCACTTTACACCACTGCTGATAACCCTCATTCAATTGAGTGATAACATTCCAATCGGCTGGTTAAAATCCAAAATTATTAGTCGTTCTGTGGAATTGTTGTTCTTTTATCATACATTTCCCATATGCTGTGTAGTTGGAAGAAATTCCTATAATTGATCATTTTTAAACATATTAATTATAATAGTAATTTAAAAACTAATGTCCGCGTTAACATCCAGACAGTACACAATATTTTACAACTTGATTTGCAAGATACTATAGTATTTAGCTTAATTAAAGGTTTAAATAGGTTATTTATGTTAACTAGGCACGTTATGTTAATTAGGGAAGTCACTGGACAACAGGGGTTTGTTCTGTTGGAAAAAAATATATAGTTTTAGGAAGGATAATAAGTTACCTTAAAATATATATTACTTTAAAAATTAAAAACTGCAATTACTCTAGTCAAACTCAAAGATATAATAATTTATCCTCAGGAAATAAATATAAAAGCACATTAAAGGCTGCTAATTTTGCCGTTAAATGTAAGACCAGTAAACCAAATTAGCACAAATATCTTATTGTAGAAGAGCACTGTGCTCAGCTGGATATTATTGGAGACTGTAAAGAGTCAGTGGTTGAGGTTTATTTTTGCACAAATGCCTCAGCATTATAGCCTAGCCATGTGCTGTGTTCCCTCTGAGGAGTGCTTCTGAAATCTACACTCTTACAACAGAGGATTCGTCGACCGTTTGTTAAAGGAAGGATCAGAAAAGACTATTGATGTATGCAGGGGCAGACTAGCCATAGGGAGCACCGGGACATTTCTCGGTGGCCTGCAGGTGACTCTGGCCTGCACCCTCTATCCAATAAGTGTGAGTAAGTGCGATTAAAACGGTTGCCTCATTGTTTTCTCTAGCTTGTAAATGATGCATTTCATTGTGTTGTGTAACTTGTAACCGCTTGTAGTGTATCTGGTTAACTTGCATTCTCATATTGCGTCTAAAAGGACGTTGTAAACTTGACGCGTGCTGCTTTGTTAACAGATTAAAATGCGTTTGTGAACTCGTGTTCCTCTGCTGTTTGTCGTTGCTATGGCTACATCAGCTCTCCTACACACGTGCAGCGGTTCATAATGGTTCAGCTTTTGCCTGTGCATTAATACTGCATGTGTGTCGCTGTTTTAACTTATGGTTAAGAATAGAGCAATATGCTGGGATACCGGGGGGTTAGTTTTGGGGGTGAGGTGTCTGAAATACGGGCGACTCTCGGGAAAAACGAGTGTTGGCAGATATGCTCACGCACACACTATGATTACTTCAATATTGATAAGCCGTGGTGGACATTCTCTCGCGCTGATTGATGTCGACCAATCGCAACAGACTGGGTCATCGGTCCAATCAGCGCAGTTTAGCATCGCGCTAAGGAGGAGTTTTGGAACAAATGAATCACTGAATGATTCATATAGGAGTCGCTGGGATAATGAGTTAAAAATAAATGCATATTATAAGACAGTGAAAGTGTTTTTGACCATGCATGCAGATCAGCCAGCTGTTGGAGACCCACAAAACCAATATATGACTCTTTTTAATGTATAATAGGGGCTCTTTAAAAGACGGATATGTTAGGATGTACACATTTATGTTGGGCACTTTGTATCAAACACTAACCAATGATTTTGAAATATAACATAAATATTGAAATGTTATATAGCCTTATTTAGATAGCAATCATGGCTAATTGTTCATAATTACAATTTATGTACAGATCAAAATGACTGACATTGCAAATGCAAAGTTCAGTGAAAGTCTAGCTAACTAGAATGGACAAAAAAACACATGGTGCTCCATGTAGTTAAGAGTGTGCAGCGGATTGCTCATGTTATACTAATAGAGGAAGCACCATGACCAAGACTCACTGCACTGGCAGGACAGAGAAGGGTGTCAGAATTGGGATTCTTTATAAACTCTATATAGTCATGGTGCTGTAAGAATGATGCCACAAGATGATGTTTCCTTCCTCACCTCCTCATCCTCTTGCCATTTCCACCTTCAGGCTGTTTCCTCAGTCAGAACTAAAAGCATTGCACTCATGCAGGGTTTTTTTTCTCGCGCACATGGACTTCTCACCTGTTCATCTGTCTATGCTGTACAGTATGTAATGTAGCAATATCAAGCGAGGCAAGCTGCACCTCCATATTTATAGATTCCCTTGAGAAATCTGTAACATTCATTTACCTTTACATTTACCTTCCATTTGCCTTTAAATAAGCAATTCCCACAAAATAAATTGTGCTCATTATTTAGCTGTTTGCTACTCATGTTGTTATATAAAATAAATGATGTATTTTTAAGTGATTTTCTGTACAATGAATGGTGCATACTGCTACAAAAATGAAAGAAATAAAATAAAAGTAAACAGTTTATGCATAATTGTTAAAAAATCATATTTATAGCAATGCTGTTCATTTGTTTCAGAGAAAGTGTTATATTAGCCACTATTATGTTACTGTTATGGCATATTTTTAATATTTTAAATGTTCCATGGAGCTTAACACACTGATGTTTGTTGTTTGCTTGAACTAATTATGGTAACACTTTATTTTGATGGTCCATTTGAGTATTAGTAGACTTTCTGCTTAATATCTGTTGATACTGAAACTTTGCAAACATGTCAACTTACACTAACCCTAACCCCAACCTAACAGTCTACTTATAATCTAAAGAGAATTAGTTGGCATGTAGATGCAATGTAAATTAAGTTCAACAAGCAGACAAAAAAAACAAAATATTTACTCTTTTTTTAAAATAAATAAATAGTACTTTAATAACCAGTTTGTATAGTGTCTTGATTATTATTTATGATTTTTAAAAACTTTTATAATTAAATTCACTATTTAATTAATTACACCTGCTTTCCATGAACTCATAAACCTTTCAGTTTAAATGGGAAAGGGTTATGTAAAAATGAGTTTTTGTGTTCACATGAGGGTGAATAAATAATGACAGAATTTTCATTTTTGCATATAATATTCCTTTATCCGATCTTTATGACAACTCACAAACCCTCTGGGTGACCCGAGGCTACTCGGTTTTCAAAGCAGTTTGTTTTCCAGAAGATTACATGTGAATACGAGTTATGTTTACGAACAACATGACGAAATCCATATGACAGAATGTGTACTGAGAAATAAATGTGTGTTTGCCAATTACAATATTTAGACTGTTGAACAGCTTGTTGTGACGGCTTGTTTTTTTTAATAACTCATGTGGATGAGATGCTAAACATATCTCATGGCTTAGACAGAAAGAGTATCCATCATGCCTGATGATTTACAGTAATAGAAACTGTTGAAGACATGCTTTTTCAAGCCATCTGTTGAAGCAATTATTAAATGAGTGCATTTTGTTAACAATGGATAACACTTTACTTGAAGAGGTGTTCATAAGACTGACACCTTCATAATAATGATGTCATGATTATGAAGGAGATTTTATGCATCTTTATGACTGTCATTAAATGTAATTAGCTCAGTTTTGTTATTTAAAGCGCAAACATGATTTGTTTGAGATGTATTTGATAACTTGACAAACAAATATATCATAATATGTATTTGTATTTCTCTTGATAACTTAACATGGCGCCATGGTGGCATAGTGAGTGGCACATTCGTCTCACAGCAAGAAGGTCGCTGGTTTGAGCCTCGGCTGGGTCAGTTGGCATTTCTGTGTGGAGTTTGCATGTTCTCCCCGTGGTTGCGTGGGTTTCCTCCAGGTGCTCTGGTTTCCCCCACAAGTCCAAAGACGTGGTATAGGTGAACTGAGTAGGCTAAATTGTCCGTAGTGTATGAGTGTGAATTAGTGTGAATGAGTGTGTATGGTTGTTTCTCAGAGATTGCTCAAAAGATAGTCCGCCATTCTCCAAGCAGGTTTGCCTTGCTTTCGGAAAACACTGGCTCTTATGAATAATTAAGAAGCATAGATAAGAAGCTATGAATAATAATGAGAAACCGACGTGCCATCACTCCACTTGCAGATTCGCGCTGTCACTGATTTTAATCCCGCCCCAAAAATTATCTTAAACCCAGAAGATGAAATTCTGGGTGAAAACAAAAGCAAAACAAAAGCTCAAAATTATCCAGTTCCCCCCACAATTAAAGCTGACAGGTGCCAACGTTGTCTTAACTGATGCTTAACACACAAAAATTTGTAAAAAAAAAAAAAATGAAAAAGTACTCCAGGGTGTCCTGAACCTTTAAGGGTGGGTTAAGGTGTAAGGCATGGTCAACAGTGTAATTACGCATAAATGCAATTACAAAAATTAATTATTACAGGTGTACAGTAATTACATGCAGGTATTTAATCAAGCACAAGTACAAAGTAAATATTTACACAATAAGTACATTTTACTTATTTACAGTAACAAATTATTGATTTCATTGTTAGTACATATTAGTTAAGGCTGCTTAATAGTAAAGTGGGACCAGATTTTTTATATGACCCCTCACAGTATACCGTTTTGAAAATTGGAAAAACAGCAACGTTGAGTTTTAATTTTGATACACATACAGTACATCTGTCCAAAGGAGCTCTGCGTTTGGAAAATAGGCTATCAGCACACATCTTATCCATCAAGTCAAAGCACTCTCAGATGGATGCATTAGCTGGAGAATGCTCTCCGCAGACTCAGTAAAGCTCCACAGGACGGGAAAGACTTAAATGAATTACCGTTAACCGATCAGATGGAATTCTGATCTGTTTCTGGCTTTAAAATTGTTCTGAGAGTGAAATCCAATTTGAATGATGAATTAGTTAACCCGCAGAGGAACAGTTGTGCACATCTTCCGGCCTTTGGATTCAGCAGATTCACCTACAAATCTGATGAAGCTGTTTTGCGGAAAAACTGCACACTAAGAGTCCGTCTCAATCAGCTCCTTTGTTCAGTCCACTGATCGGGGAGTCAGCTATTTTAAGGGCTGTCTCATTTGCAAAATTCTTCCACTGCAATGAATCATTCATTCCATGAAAAGTTTTTCATATTGGCCACAAACCATGACGATTGGGGATTGTATATGTGCACTATGCACCTGATAGATGAAGTGGACGCTGACAACGGAGTGTAGATCCAAACGCAGGTTTATTGAACAGAGAATGGTCAGGCAAGCAACAGTAAACACAGGAGCAAACAGCTGTATACGGGCAATCCAGAGTCTTAGTCAAATTTCAGGTGAATGGTCAGTACAGGCAGGCAGGTCTGTTGTCGTGCTGTTCACAATTCCGTACAAGACTCAGCAATGTGTGTGTGTTTGAGAGGTGTATAAATTTTCTGTGTAATTAGTCCTGAACAGATTCAGCTGTGTCTGTTTGCAATCATGGGGATCTAGGTCAGGTGTGTGAGTGGTGCATGACTGGATATGTAGTTCTTTTGCTGGCAGATTTGTAGTTCTCCAGTGATCTGCATGAGCTAGATCGCTGGTGACTGTGACAGCACCCTTAAATGAAGTTCCGAAATGTAAAACATGAATCAATTGAACTAAATCAACAAACATACAGAAATGACAAATGAGAGATGCTTTTTTTTCTAAAAAAAAATATTGTTTTTATTTATACAATCGAAGCCAAAATTATTCACCCTCCTGTGAACTTTTCTTATGGAGAAAGTTGTCATTGTCACACAATGAAGACAAGGATGGTTATCTCTTTTAGTCAGTTTATTCAAAACAATTTGGGTATTTCAACAGGAGAATCAGTTAAGTGATATTAGTTGAATGAGAGCGGTCTTGTAAGCAGTTTCTTAAGGTAAACAATGGATCTTTCATTAACCACCAGAGTATAATAGTCACTTCCCTTATTCACAGCATTTGCATCCACTGGAGAAGAGAAACGTCCAAAGGAGAAGGGAGACATGCACGGAAGCAGGCGATTAGGGGGAGAAGGTGAGGTGAACCATCCGACTTTGATTCCAGTCGATGAACTGCTGGAAAAGGTAAGTGTTTATGGTGAACATTGATGACGATGCAGGTGTGTGTAAGTAGAATGTAAGGTAATGTTGAGAGGTGGCTGGTGAGGGAGAGCAATGATTGGAGCTGCAGGAACGAGATGGTGAGGGAGAATGGTGATTGAAGCAGCAGGAACGGGCCGGGGATGTGACAAAAGTCTTATTTGTTTTATTTTGGCTTGAATAAAAGCAGTTTTTAATTAAATTTTGAATATGGTCAGTATTATTAGGCCCTAAAGCATTTTTTATTGTCTACAAAACAAACCACTGATATACATGTGCAGTGACAAATTTCCCTAACTTGCATAATTTAAGCCTTTAATTTGCACTTTAAGCTAAATACTAGTATCATGAAAAAATATGTAGTAAAATATTATTTACTGTCATCATGGCAAAGATAAAAGAAATCAGTTATTAGAAATTAGTTATTAAATATATTATGTTTCAATATGTATTGAAAAAAAAACACTTATTGTTAAACAGAAATTGGAGACAAAATATACAGGGGGACTAATAATTTAGTAGGGCTAATAATTCTGACTTTAACATTATTTAACATGAATAAACAGCTAGACAAAAACAATCAAGAACAATCTAGCAAACATATAATAAACAGCTATTATGTACTTTAAAAAACTTTATTAATATGAAAAATAAAGTTTGCCAGGTGTCACAGTGATGCAGTGAGTTCTGTAGCATGATCGCCTCACAGCAAGAAGGTCGCTGGTTCGAGCCTCGGCTGGGTCAGTTAGCATTTCTGTGTACAGTTTGCATGTTTTCCCCGTGCTTCAGTTTCCGCCGCAAGTCTATTTCCCCCAATGTGGTATTGATGAATTGGGTAAGCTAAATTGTCCATAGTGTATGTGTGTGAATGGGTGTGTACGGGTGTTTCCCAGTGATGGGTTGCAGCTGGAAGTGCATCCGCTATATAAAACATGCTAGATAAGTTGGCGGTTCATTCAACTGTGGCGACCCCAGATTAATAAAGGGACTAATGAATGAAAATAAAGTTTGGCTGTTGTTTATAAATTCCATTTTTGATTTTGTACAACAGTGAACCAAGCTCATTACTGCCCTTACCAATTTCTGAATTAATATACATGAACGTATGATCCACGACCTTGGAAACCGATTGAGATGCACCCTTATGCTGATGATAACAGGGCAACTTTTTGAGTTCCTGGGCAAATTGATGCAATAAATGGGCAGCTGGATGAGACACAGGGTAGAGCAATGAGCTACAGTTGTAAGACTGTTTCCCATTCTTAATAGAAAAATAACATCGCTCTGCAAAATTGCCCAAAAGGTTGCCCTGTGTATCATCAGCATTGGATTGCTCTACTGCAGTAGTTCTCAAACTGTGGTACGCGTACCACTAGTGGTACACAAGCTTCCTTCTAGTTGTACACGGAGGAATCGCTGAATAATTAAAGTAAAAAAATGAACACACTTTTAACCCTTTGACGTGTACGATAACACCGATGTGATCAGTAAATTGATTTTAATAGGCTAAACCTTTTTATTTAAGTGGCTAACAATAATAAATATTCTTAATTTGAAGATTTAATCTGCCTCGTTTTTGAACTGTGCAGTGCTGTACCTGCTTATTTAGGCCTACTACGCTACTGTACTTCAATACCAGTTATTATGGTGGTACCTGGAGCGACAATATTTTTTCTGAGGTGGTACTTGGAGAAAAAAGCTTGAGAACCACTGCTCTATGGTATTGGATGCGAGCAACGGTTCATGAGCAGTTGGCATTGCCCGCATTCTCCACCATATGACATGAAATATTTCACTCCCGCTTGTGTTTATGAGTCAGTCCTAGATCTGTTGGATTGTAGATTTGTTGCCTACATCGAGCTCAGAGCACTGCCAGCCTTCTGGAGCTGATAATATTCCACTACCACCCAACCAGCCTCAAGCTAAGGAGAGAAATCCCAAGCTCCCACAAGCCATTGAACAGATTCCAGTGCCCACCCCCCTTTTTCCACCGAGAAGGGCCAGAGAAGCTATTTTATCTGCAAAACTGCTCTAGAAAATCTTAAAACCCCATGAAGCGCAATGTCCTTTGGCTAAAATGTCAATTGTTTAGATTTTTTTCTCATTCAAACACTTGCAAACTTCTTTAATAGCGCTGCATGATTTTATCTGTTGATAGTTTTATTAGGCGACAATGCTGGGCATATGGAAATGCAGATCTCAGTTGGAAGTGGTTACATAAGCTCAAGTGTTTTTTTTAAAGCAATGCACTTTTCCAATGACCCTCGTGATACTGTCGATATTCCCCAAATTGTAAAAGCCATCCTGGGGGTGTTGACCTATATACTGTAACTGCGAAGAGTTCTGCATCACTGCCCCTTCCCTGCCGATCCATTACGATATGTTTTCTGTCAAAGGAGTGATCTCTAACTAGACTGCATCTGAGATATTTTTTCTCTATTTCTGGGTTGAAGCATGTGCCCACATTTAGAATGTTGGTGCGAAGTAACCTGGCAACCGTAATCTGCAATATGTGGCGCTCCGTGAGAGAAATGATCTCTCGCAGTCGGAGCGGTGATGCACGACGCTGGAAAGATTCATGTTAATAGAGCGCTGGTCGCTGCTTTGACACGTGAGTGAAGGAAAGACACGGAGGACAGCCGATACTGGGTCAGCCACTCATATCCAATCCTCTTGCTAAAATTGTTACCTCTGGAGGGGAGATTACAGATGTAAGAGCCAATGATAGGGTTTGGGGTTCGAATGAGACTCGAGTGGATGCCAGATGATGATCTAGTTAAACCCTTTTCCAAGTGAAAGCAGAGTAGAAGCGTGTTTTTATTTACACTCTGCTCCCGTTTTGGCATTTTAATTACGTTTGTTTACCTCAGTGGTGCTTGGGGTTTCAAAAGGTCTGTTTTGCTGGTATGTGTCAGGGTGATTGATGACTGTTGGTCGGGTTATTTTCTGACTGAGATGTCACACTTTTGATTTAATGTCCATTGAGTCAGGAAATGGGAATTTGCCTATTTAAAGGGTGTTCACTCCAAAATTGTTACAGTTATTCAATCTTTGAGTTTTCAACTAAACCTTTGAGTTTCTTTCTTCTGTTGAATGCTAAAGAAGGTATTTTGAAGAATGCTGAAAACTTGTTGACATTAATGCCATAGTAGGTAAAACAAATACTATGGAAGTCCAACATTTTCCAAAAGGTCTTCTTTTGTGTTCAACAGGAGGAAGAAGCTCATAATGTATGAAACAAGTAAGTAATTGAGTTAATGAATTTTCACTAACTCAATCCCCCCCCCAAAAAAGTAATAATAAAAAAATAAATCAATAAATAAACAAATGAGTAAATAAACAAATAAATAAATTTGTGGCATTGCATGAGGCATAGCTTTTGCTCACAAAACTTTTGCTTTCCATCTTCTGAATTTTCTACTATCGGTAACGTTTGCATTCTCTCAAACATTTATGCATTTCCTGAAGAAACTTTCATTCACTTGTAAATTATTTGCGTTCTCCTGGCAAACTTTGCATTCACTCAAAAACATTGGAATTCTCTTGCAAATCATTTGTGTTCTCTCGTTTCACATTTTGTGTTATAATCTTATTTAGCAATTTTCACTTTTATTTGGATTATTTGGCTACATCAATTTTTTACTGGAATCTGAGGGTTCAAAAAATCTAAAAACTTATGATTGAACATTGTTCAAATTAAGTTCTCGCCAAAGCACACTACTAATTAAGGATATATTTAAATAATATTCATTCATTCATTTTCCTTAGGCTTAGTCCCTTATTTATCAGGGGTCACCACAGCGGAATGAACCGCCAACTATTCCAGCATCGGTTTTATGCAGAGGATGCCCTTCAAGCTGAAACCCAGTACTGGGAATCACCTTTACACTCTCACATTCACACACACACACTCACACACTACAGTTTATCCAATTCACTTACTGTTTAGTGCATGTCTTTGGACTGAGGGGGAAATGGGAGCACCCGGAGCAAACATGGGTAGAACATGCAAACTCCACACAGAAATGCCAACTGGCCCAGGACTCAAACCAGCGACCTTCTTGCTGTGAGGTGACAACATGACAGTGCTAAACACTGAGCCACCTTGCCGCCTATTTAAATAATGTAAAAACAATATTTAATGCAACAAGGCAATATTTAATGCAGCCTATTTATTAATATAAAATAAAATATTGAATGCAACAATATTTTATATTTCTATTCGTTTCTTAACATAACTTTTTTTCTCTTTGCAATTTAGTTGTTAACAAATTAATGTAGTCCCACAGTACAAATTAGAAACTTACTTACAGTGGCATTGTGTTCACTTATGTTTTGCAAACATATTGGACACCTCAAAGAAACTTGCAACTTCTGTTGCTCTCAAACATTTATGCCTTCCCTCAAGAAACTTTCCATTCACTTTAAATTATTCGCGTTCTCCTGGCAAACTGTGCATTCACTCAAAAACATTGGAATTCATCATTTGTGTCCTCTAGTTTCACATTTTATGTTTTTCACATGTGCTTGAACAGTTTTTGTTTGGGACAGGACATTATTTGGCTACATCCATTTGAAAATTCAGAATCCGGGGTTCAAAAAAATCCAAGAATTGATTTTATTTAACTTTTTCAAACTATTATCTCAGCAATGCACACTACTAATTACTTTTATTTATAATTTAAATAACCTAAAACAAAATATTAATAATAATTTTGACCCATACAATGTTGTTTTGGCTATTGACAAAAGTCTAGCAATGCAACTTTAGACTGGTTTTGTGGTGCAGGATCAGTCATTCTTTTATTTTATTTTCGGCTATCAATCAGGGGTCACCGCAGCGGAATGACCCGCCAACTTATCTAGCGCATGTTTTGTGCAGCGGATGCCCTTCCAGCTGCAACCTATCACTAGGAAACAGCCATTCACTCTCATTCACACACACACACACACACACATACATTAATTAATTCATTTTCTTTTCGGCTTAGTACCTTTATTAATCGGGGGTCGCCACAGCGGAATGAACCGCCAACTTATCCAGCGCATGTTTTACACAGCGGATGCCCTTACAGCCACAACCCATCACTGGGAAACATCCATACACACTCATTCACACACATACACTACGGACAATTTTAGCTTACCCAATTCACCTATACCACGTGGGAGAGACCGGAGCACCCGGAGGAAACCTATGCGAACACAGAGAGAACTTGCAAACTCCACACAGAATGGCTCGAACCAGCGACCTTCTTGCTGTGAGGCGATCGTGCTACCCACTGTGCCACCGTGATGTCCTGGATCAGATTCCTTAAATTTCTCAACAAGACTTTTGTTCCCTTGATAACAGTTGTATTTTAGTTGTTAACAAACTAATGTAATCCATTAAGAAATTGTTTACAAGAAGCTTAGTTTACGTAGAAAGCTTACAAAACTTACTTACAAAGTTATGTTTTACAAACAAATCAGACATCTCCAAGAAAAGTTCTTGCAAATCTATTGCATTCCCCCTATAAACGTGTTCTCTTCCAATATACTTTGTTCACTTGAAACTGTTGTTGTGTTTACTTGTATCTTTTATTCCATGGCAACAAATCTCATAAAAAAATGAGCATAAAAATACTAAGAACAGCTTCGGAGCTCAAATATTACAGAGGATTAAACAGATGAATTCATGTAAGTGAACTTTGTCCACTTATTGATCACTTAAAAAAAAAAAATCTATGGCAACATAACGCCTAAATAAATAAGCATAGAAATACAAAGAACAGCTTCGGAGCTCAAATATTACAGAGGATTAAACAGAAGAATTCATGTAAGTGCTTTTATAAAATTATATGCTTTACGTTTCTGCTTTCAAATCATCCAGAAATTGTCCCCGTTTACAACTGCATTAAGAGCCTCGCCGTAACCTTGCCTAACCTTGTGTGTGCAAACGCTGCTGATTGAGCCACAATGTGAAAGTCATCTTTTCCATATGTTCGCATTGTCTGCCGCTTGCCCTCTTCCTCTTTCTGTTGCTCTCTCTCATTCCTTCTCCATTCTTTATTTATATGATGAGTCATCAAGGCACTGCTTCACCTGAAGGTTTTTTCTGCTGAAATGATATATCAAACGCATGGTCCCCCAGATCTGTCACCGGCTCACCAGCAGCTAATATCCTGGCTCCAGATTTAGGTATTGTGTCTACACTGCAAAGTAATTTTGTGTCGAGTCATCAGATGGTAGATAAGCGCTAAGGTCTCTATGAAAAGTTTACAATGCAGCAATAAAGCGCCATTATCATGTCGGAGGGAAATAAACCCGGGCTGATGAGCAATTCCTCAAGGCATCAGAATTCACCGCCTGCCTTTTTCATGAACGGGAGTGGGGGGGCATGTCTCTGAGGTAACACTTTCAGACGAAAGAGTCCTTTCCGTCATATAAATGGATGTCTGTGTGAGCGCGTAGTGGCTCGTGGCACGCATTGTGACTGGTGTGAGGTTGTAGGACTCCGACTTCATTGATATTCTGATGATTTTTCCAGCCTGTCTGAGTAAAATGAAAATGCAGTCAGTGAGTAATCATGTTTTATATCAAGACCAAACGCGCCGCATTCTGTGCACACACACACACCACAGTGACCACACACACACGCGCGCATACATATCATCAAGTCATTCCGCATCATAGCTGTGCATTGGAATAATGAAGAGAAAGATGACCGTTGAGGTCATTTTGTGTATAGTGAAGTCGCTGTCATGGTCAATCAAAGTGGCCTTCACAAGATGGGTTCACTTGGGTCATAAAGGGATGGACACGATCAGCAATGATACTCAAATAGAGGCACACCATTACACCAAACTTTACCTTTTATTAGGGGTGTACGTGCTTCAGTTTTGGGATCACTATACATATACGTTTACTCAGTTAGCAGATCCAAAGCGATTTCCAAGTGAGGATAAAAGCTGTATATAAATGCTATTATAAGTATTACAAGCTGTCGCCGCACAGCAAGAAGGTCACTGATTTGAGCCTCAGCTGGGTCAGTTGGTGTATCTTTGTGGAGTTTGCACTTTCTCCCCATGTTCATGTGGGTTTCCTCCGGGTGCTCCAGTTTCCCCCACAAGTCCAAAGACATGTGGTATAGGTGAATTATAGGTAAGCTAAAATTGTCCGTAGTGTATGTGTGAATGAGAGTGTATCGATGTTTCCCAGTGATGGGTTGCAGCTGGAAGGGCATCCGCATCGTAAAACATATGCTGGATAAGTTAGCGGTTCATTCCGCTGTGGTGACCCCAGATTAACGAGCCCCTATTATGGGTTTTTGAAAAAGAGCTTGCATGTAGTGTGTAACACAGCTCTAAGTGAAGTGAAATGTCCAGCTAAGGCTTAAATCTGAAAGTGCACAGTGTTTAAAACTATCGATTCATCTATAAAAGAGTCGACTCATAGTTCTTCTAATGAATTGTTGTTATAACGAGTCTTTAGCTGTTTTGGCTTGACGGCAACATGAAACATAAGCCCCGCCTACTAGTTGCACGCGCAAATGAGCGTAAAGGTGAAAGTTGATTTACTGGGAGAAATAACAAATCGGGAGGGTGCCGTTGAATGGGTCTGAAATACGGGCTACTCCCGGGAAAAACGGGAGTGTTGGCAGGTATGCTCACGCATTTATTATGACGTGATGGGCATTCTCTCCAATTCTCTCCATTCTCTCCAATCGCAAAAGACTGGGTCATCGACTCATCGGTCCAATCAGCACAGATAAGAATCGCACCAAGGAGTAGTTTGGGAACAAATGAATTGCTAAACGATTCATATGAGAGTCGCTGGGATAATGAGGTAAAAATAAATGCATATTATAAGACAATGAATGTGTTTTTTTACCATGCATGCATATCAGCCTGCTGATGAAAACCCCCACAACCAAAATATGACCCTTTTTAAATGTATAATATGGGCTGTTTAACAAAAGGGACTAAGCCGAAAATGAATGAACGAATAAGACAAAATACTGATAAATGTATTTTTACAACAAAACAGTGTAATTTTTTTAACTTCAGATGGGTAAATAATGTACTATTTAGTGAAATAAACCTGATTATCAATAATAATAAAAAATCAAAATGTTATCTTGTATTTTGAATAGTCTTTATTGCAAATAAAATAAAGGATCTAAATACTAATTTTAAAATTCTCAAACCTACACTGTAAAATTTTTTTTGTAATTTTACGTTTTTTTTTTTAAATAACGACTGTTATATCACAGAAATTTCGTTAAATTTTAATTTCTGGTAAATTTCTGTAATTTAATATCCGTTATTTTACGGTACATTTCTGTAATTTAACGACTGTTATTTTTTTTTTTTTCCGGCACCCCAGCTGCCGGAAACAAACCGTGAAATTACAGATTTTTTCTTTACAGTGTATGCATAGTAAATCCAAAGAAACCGAGAGTCAAGTGATTTTATCCACATAGCTGTTTGTGTGGAGTATATAAAGTAGGAATAAATCCTTAAAATTCTTGTCTCATTGCTCAGTATCAGTTAAGATGACCAACCCAGGCAATTTGCTACTAAAAATGTCAATAAAGGTAATTTTAGTTCAGATTTTCTTATTAGTACCATAGATCCAGCTCCAATAATGCAGTTTGAAAGTATGAATAAAGATAAATCACCCAAGAATCACAAAGGACCGCAAATGGTTAATTAACAGATACCTTTTTTACAGTGAATATAAATATTTGAAACTACAGCTTGAACCGTGGATCCATTATAAATTAACTAGCCTTGTAAAGACATTTAAAAATGAATCTACTTTAATTTGAGACATCAGGGACAATATGATCTCATGTTTTATTAACTATAAGGAATATTATCTTATTGCTCACTGTCTTTCATAATGGCTTTTGTTTCCCTCTTGTTCTTGAAATAGCCCTCACAGCACTCATAATAGACACGTCAAACTGTGAACACAAGGCATATTGTGATGAAGAGAGCTGTGTAATGTGGAGGTGTAGCAAAGAAAAACATTAGGACGAGCCAAGGAATGTAATGATATTCACAGCTAGGAATTTAGTAATACGTTTTATTTCTTTATTTATTTAGAATTATTTTAATATGTCTATGCATAATAAATACTTTATCAGTATTAGGAAAAGGGAGGAATTGAATTTTTCATTTGGTAATAATTGTTGAAGCTTTTGTCATGCAGTATGATAATGTCATAGTATTGACCATGCAACAAGCTGAAGAATTCATATACAATTGTTAAGAGATTTTAAAACCCAGTAAATGTCAGGCCTGAACCCACTCACAGTCGTTCACTATCCCGATTACTGATTGACTAAACCTGTTTACAGACACACACACACACAAACAAGAGCACTAACCTTCACTCAGTCATCGCCGGTCCTGATTCTCACATCTAGCGCCATCTCCAAATCCCTCCATGAGACTACTCTCCTATGATCCTTCTCCTGGTTTCCAGCAATCTCCTAAGTTCTAGTATTTACTGTACTTGCATGTACTGATGTTTACGTCTTATGTCTCCTGGATTTCCCTGCTCGTGTGTGACGTGTGTCTGCAATAGACTTCTGTGAACATTCCCTCAGACTTCAAGAATCCACAGTTAAGACTTTGTTTGACAATTCCCTATTATACTCACACTCCTGTGCTGTTCCTTTGTGAGACGTGACAGTATAGTGTAAAAAATAAATAAAAATCACAGGTTAATTAAAAGGTTCAGTATTATGTGATGAGTTTTCATCTCTCAGTTAAATTTACAGTATGAATTGCCTTATTAGAGCTTTATTTCTGCTATGTAACCTTGGGGTGTTGAACGTTCAACAGTTTAAAAGTGACTTTTATCGTCATTACAGTAGTTTGCGATGATATGTTGTATAAGAAAATAAATATAGAGAATTATGTTCATAAAATAACAGCAACAGTACTGGCATTTTATTATCAGCTATTTTCATTAGACGTCATCAGTTTAACCTATTAAAATTGTAAATAAAAGTCACTTTTTCATGCTTTCAACATCAAAAGTTGTTGGAGGAAAAATCAGTGGCCCATAATGCATAAAAAAAATAAAAATAATACAAGACATGAATTATAAAATATGGAAAGCTGATAATTTATTTTAGTTTTAATGGGCCATGAAACCCCCCTCTTTCAGGTCAAGTCTACTTCAGAGATTTTTCAAAAAATGTTCCGAGATGGGCGTGGAGCTCTGCGGGCAGAGGCGGGAGTGGGCGTGGCTGGTAGTGCAGGGGAAAAAAGATTGAAGTGAATAGTTGGCTCACAAAATGAGACACAAAATGTGAAGAGACCCAAGATTTTATAGTTTACATAGTTAAAATGCAAAGAAATAAACAGTAAGTGATTTAATTTCCTGCTGCATTTGTCATTCGTAATTTTATGTACACATAACCACAATTTGTTATATCATTATAAAGATAATCATGTTTATATAAACACTATAAATGAGGAAGACTTCTCTCCTCCTCAATCCCCGGGTCTGAATGCAGAAACAGTGGATAGCAGTGCAGCAGGTCTTGCCCTGTCTATCGCAACCATTAACCCTGTCGGTAACCTGGAGGATTTTAAATGTGTGCGAACACAGCTGCACGGATATATATGATATGTCTGAATAACGAACCATAAACTGTTACAAACTTAACTGATAAAAGACAAAGTCCGCCATTCTCCAGTTCTTGTACAGTTCTTCCGACAAAGATGCTTGCTGCATACTAACAGCTTTGCTGTATCGGCCCTGACAGAATTGCAGAAAACAACATGCAACAAACCCTGTGGATCATGGAAACAAACACATACGACCCGTGTCTCGCCTAGTAATTGGGTCTCCCAGTTTGGCAGGTCTGCTTAGCCTTCGGAAAGCACGTGCTCTCATGAATAGTTAAGAAGCAGCGTCTTCTCATAGGATAAGACATCTCCATTATGAATAATAATGAGAAACCGGCGCGTCATCACTCCACTAGCAGTTTTGTGCTACGTCACTGATTTTGATCCCGCCCCAAAAATTATTTTAAACCCGGAAGATGAAATTAGCTGACAAAAGCTCAAAATGATCCAGTTTCCCCCACAGTTAAAGCTAACAGGTGCTAACGTTGTCTTAACTGATGCACAACACACACAAATCTGTTCAAATTTAAAAAAAGTTCTCCAGGGTTTCTTGAACCTTTAACAACTTAACAGAAACTTAACATTTTTTATACTTTTATATGCTTTTCAATAATGTATCTAAAATTAAATGTAAGACATATCTAAATTTGTCACGCAAGTAATACGATTAATAAGGTTAATTTAAAAAACACTGAACTTTATACATTACTAGCTCTATTAGAAAAAGTTTTGAAAACTCATTGAAATCAAGTCCAAGCATTAACTAAGAAATGAACATCACCTAACAATAATAAATGCTTTAGTTTATGCTTATTGTATTGCATAAAATTACATAGAAATTATATTATTATCTATCATTATTATATCTTTACTATAAAGAAAATCACCTCATACTATACAGTTTTCATCATCCGTTGTGTTTAATTACTAATGTTAACAAATGAAGCCTTATTGTAAATTTGATAACAGACAATAGACTTATGAAAAAATGAAAACATTTTCTTTGAATGTCTTCTGCAACAGAAACATTAGAGATACATTACTGTCGCTGCATTTGTTACAAACGTTATTTTAATATTAGTTTAAATATACCACTGATCTTTATTCTATAACATTTTTTCTTTTTGATATTTATTGGTATTTAACAAGAGCATAGTCGTACACAGTGCAGCATAAGACCTTACAGTCTTAGTTTTAATTAACTCATAAAACTATAATTCAATATGCATACAATGCAAAATATTTGAGAAATTGCAAAATACAGATTATCAAATCATACCTTCCCACTATCCCCTAAAAATAGTAATACATACAAAAAGCTGGGTTATAAATAGAGTAAATAAGATTAAAAATAAACAATGTTTAAATGGATATAGTCTATATTAGGAGTCAATGTTTCCTCTATTAAATAGTTTATTGTGAATTAGAGATTATATCAACAGAACAGTGTACTGTGATTCAAGGCACTCCAAAGTTTAAATAATTCATTCATTCATTTCTTTTCGGCTTAGTCCCTTTATCAATCCGGGGTCGCCACAGCGGAATGAACCGCCAACTTATCCAGCATTTGTTTTACGCAGCGGATGCCCTTCCAGCCGCAACCCATCACTTTTACACATTCTCATTCACACACATACACTACGGACAATTTAGTGTAACGCGTGGTGACACTGACAACGGTGTTGAGGATCCAAGTGCAAATTTAAGTAAAGTCAGTATAGCAGTGGTCATCGGGGGCAAACAGATGTATACAGGTTAATCAGAGTCATGGTCGTTAGACAGGCATAAGGTCAAAAAGGCTGGTTGTCACGAGGGTAAGAAATAGAGATGAATCCAAAATGCAAGTAAAAGTCTTTAATGACCCAAGTCAAAAATCTGATAATACAGGACAGGATCTCCGAGCAGCTAGAAGACACCAGACGGACAGATCGGACAGACAAGGGACGGAGACTGGAATATCACACAGACAGTGGACGGAATCCAGCAGACACTCCTGCAGTCCTATGCATAAACAAAAGTGAGTGAGCACACGTAACGAACTGACGAGGAAACATAGAAAACGATGTCCATATATAGAACTATTAATGACACTCAGCTGGTGACTAATCAGAACAGCTGAGTGACGACAAAACACGTGACCAGCCCCGAGAACCAAAACAATAAACATGTGAATGATCAAAACAAGACAACCCCACGTGAAAACAGACAATCCAGAGAGAGCACAAAACTGCAACCGTGACACTGGTAGCAGGCAGCAATAAACAGATAGCAAGGCAAGGGTCAAAACACGGAAAAAACAAGAACAAAGGAAATGCGTCGTAAGGTCACAAACAGATAACAATACTCAGCAATGACTGAACGTGTATGTGCTGCTTATGTGGTGTGTGTAATCAGTCTCAGACAGTCCTCTGGTGGTGTGTGTGCAATCAGTCGTGATATGGAACAGGAGTGTGTGTGTGTGCTGCATGACTGGAAATGTAGTCCTTAAACATGGCTGATTTGTAGTTCATTTGAATGTGTGTGTGTGAACCAGCGATCTCTGGCTGTAGAGATCGCTGGTGATCGTGACATTTAGCTTACCCAATTCACCTGTAACGCATGTCTTTGGACTTGTGGGGGAAACCGGAGCACTCGGGGGAAACCCACGCGAACATGGGGAGAACATGCAAACTCCACTCAGAACATGCCAACTGACCCAGCTGAGGCTCGAACCAGCGACCTTCTTGCTGTGAGGTGACAGCACTACCTACTGTGCCACCGTGTTGCCCAGTTTCAATAATTAATCACACTATTTTTGAAGTAGCTGATAAGGATATCATGCTTGTTCATTATCAGCATATAACTGAATATCACCATGTTCAGGAAAAAGTTGATTATATTTAATTACATAACAATTTTCTCCTTTTTCACCCCTTCCTTTTTTAGAAGCATGATATCCTGGTTGCGGTCTCATAGGTTTTATTGCATGATTTACTTCAAGCATCTCTTGATTAACAAGCACAGGTTGGCACCCTTGAACTGGGTGATTTATTCAGCCATCTTTCAAGGAAATAAGTGGCTTTAATGAGCTGAGATGGTTGAATGGGCGTTTCGTTCGACGGCCGCTGCGCCTGCCAACCTCCTGATCCTGACACAGCACAAAGTGGCATCTTTTCTGAAGGTGCCCTCCAGTCAGACGGCCCTCTATAGCTGTCATGCTCCGCTGGTCAAGGCTTCGTCCTCTTCGGGCTCTGATCCACAGAGAGCTTTTAGCCTTAGCCGAGCAGAATGCAAGAGCAAAACATCCAGCAGCACACTTTACAATTCAGACTTTATCCTCGTCCGCTCTGGTTCAGAGACGGGACAATGTCAGACAGAACAAAGGGGGTTAAGCTATCAGTGGAAGAAAATCTAAAAACATAACTGTTTTTGTTCCTTCTACACGGAGATATTGGAAGCTGTTTTATTAGATGGTAATAGATTTAACTCATTCATTCATTCATTCCTTCATTCACTTGTTTGTTTATTTATTTGTTTGTTTATATTTTTTTCATTCAAATCTAGATTTGTTTGTTTATTTATTTGTCTTCATTCGTTTATTTTATTCATTAGTTTATTTGTTAATGTCTTTATTAATTTGTTCATTCATTCACTTGTTTATTCATTCATTCTGTTGTTTGTTTATTCATTTTTGTTCTTGCATTCATTCATTTTGTCATTAAATTATTTGTTCGTTCGTTCATTCATTCATTCATTCATTCATTCATTCATGCATTCAGTTCTTCATTCATTCATTCAGTTCTTTGTTTATTCATCCATTCAATCGATTATTTGTTTTTTATTTGTTCTCATTCATTCATTTTATTAATTTGTTTGTATCTTCATTAATTTAATCCATGCGCTTTTTGTTTGTTTATTCATTCTTTTATTTGTTTGTTTATTCATTTTTGTTCATTCATTCATTCAATTGTAGGTTTGTTTGTTTATTTATCTAAATGTCTTCATTGTTTCATTTTATTTATTCATTTATTCGTTAATGTCTTCATTCATTCACTTGTTCACTCAGTCATCTGTTTTTCAGTGTGTTCATTCGTTCATTCTTGTCTTCATTTATTTATTCATCTGTTAATGTCTATTCTTTCATTTGTTTATCCGTTGATTTCTTCATTCATGCATTAGTTTTTCTCCTTCATTTCTTTACTCATTTATAAATTAGTTTGTTCATTATTTGTTTAGTATCTGTTTTTGTTTTTCTGTATTCATGTATTTGTTTGTTTATTCATTCATTCATTTGTTTATAAATCATTTGTTAATGTCTTTGTTCTTTCATTTACTCCTTTTTGTTTATTCGTTTGTTAATATCTTTAATCATTCACTGTTGGTTTATTCATCAATATATTTGTTCATTTTATTTATTTGTTATTGTATTCATTCATTCAACTGTTAATGTCTTTATTCATTCAATCTGTTAATGCCTTCTTTTATTCATCTAATTATCTGTTTAGCAATGTGTTCATTCATTTGTTAAAGTCTTTATTCATTCCTTTATCTCTTCATCTCTTCATTCATTTACTTATAACGTCTTCATTCATTAAATCTGTTTATACCTTCAATCATCTAATCATGTTTACTAATGTATTCATTCATTTATTCATTCATTAATTTGTTAATGTCTTTATTGATTCGTTTATCCATTATTTTCTTCATTTATGCATTAATTTATTCCTTCATTTATCTACTCTTAAATAATTATTTTGTTCATTTGTTTAGTAATGTCTTCATTCATTCACTCCCTGGATTCAAACCAGCGACCTTCTTGCTGTGAGACGACAGTGCTAATCACAGAGCCACCATGCTGAGAAGAGTATAAACTGAGGTCAGAGCCAGCTCTAAATGGGCCGGCTCTCTCCCAATTAGAGGTCTCAGGGCTGCAGTCATACCTACTTGACCATGCCACTTACATATGTTCATTTGTCTGTTAATTAATGTATTCAATCATTGGTTCACTAATTAATTCATTCATCTGTTATTAATGTCTTCATTCATTCACTTATTCATCCATCTGTTTATTAATGCTTTCATTAAGTCAGTCATTCATCTGTTCATTAATGTTTTCATTCATTGACTCCTTCATCCATCTGTTTGTTTTCATTAATTCACACATTTGTCTGTTTATTAAAGTATTCACTCATTCGTCCAACTGTTTATTAATGTTTTCACTAATTCACACATTCATCTGTTTATTAAAGTATTCACTCACTCGTCCAACTGTTTAATAATGTTTTCACTAATTCACTCATTCATCTGTTTATTAGTGTCTTCATTCATTCACTCACTTATTCATTCAACTGTTTATTAATGCTTTCATTCACTTATTCATCTGTTTATTAATGTCCCTATTCATTCACTTATTCATCCATCTGTTTATTTATGTTTTTATTCATTTATTAATCTGTTTATTAATGTCTTCATCCATTTATTCACTCATTAATCCATCTGTTTGTTTTCTTTAATTCACTCATTCATTTAGTTAATGTCTTCATTCACTCATTCATCGATCTGTTTGTTTTTATTAATTCACTCATTCATCTGTTTGTTAATATATTCATTCACTCATTCATCCATCTGTTTATTATTTTTCATTAATTCACATATTCATCTGTTTATTAATGTCTTCATTCATTCACTCATTCATCATCTGTTAATGTTTTTACTAATTAACCCATTTATCTGTTTATTAATGTCTTCATTCATTCACTCATTCATCCATCTGTTTATTAATGTTTTCACTAATTCACTCGTTCATGTTTTATTAATGTCTTCATTCATTCACTCATTCATCCATCCTTCTGTTTAATAATGTTTTTATTAATTCACTCATTCATCTATTTATTGTCTTCATTCACTCATTCATCCATCTGTTATTAGTGTTTTTATTCACTCATTAATCTGTTTATTAATGTTTTCATCCATTCATTCATTCATTCATCTGTTTAATGTTTTCAATAATTAACTCATTCATCTATTTATTAATGTCTTCATCCATCCATCCATCCATCCATCCATCCATCCATCCACATCCATCCATCCATCCATCCATCTATCCATCCATCCATCCATCCATCCATCCATCCATTCATTCATGCATCCGTTTAATATTTTCACTAATTCACTCATTCATCTGTTTGTCTTCATTCATTCACTCACTCACTCATTCATTTAATGTGTTCGCTAATTCCCTTATTCATGTTTATTAATGTCTTCATTCATTCATTCGTCCATTTAATGTTTTCACTAATTCACTCATTCATCTGTTTATTAATGTCTT
>CAIGQQ010038941.1:5012281-5066897 GCA_903798035.1 Danio albolineatus | reverse complement strand
TATTCTGTTTAATTTGACACGGACACCAAAATAGGACATCTTGTCTTTGTCCCCTTAACTCCTGGCAGTCTGTTCACCACATGGGATATGGGGGTTTGAATTGTGTGCTCTGAACTCTGTGATACAGTATATTTATATGTATTTAGGTCATATCCTGAGCATACATAACATTTGCATACTGTGTACAGTACACGTCCATACTATATTAATGCACCAGCAGTGAAAGCTTAGGTGATATTCTGAACAGCTTGGAATGCAAGTTTGATGGCTTAAAGCATTCCTGTTTTTCTATAGGTGAAGCAGGGGAGAAAGGAGAGAAAGGAGCACCTGGAAGGCCTGGGAGAGTCGGGCCACCTGGAGAGCAAGGTAATACTAAACCATGCTCTGAGAGGTTAATTAAATCCTAATACAGTGCTTTTTAATTAGAATACACTTAGTGTTAAGAGAATAAAAGTCTCTTGTACTCAATAAGGCTGTACACACTTGTTTATACATACATACACACATATATAATTTTATATGTAGATATTTTATTGTAATTTATTTTAAGGTGTAATCTATTCTTGAATACCCATCCCTGACAAATTAATCAGATATGCTGATATTTAATTGTTTTTAAAGTACTATTTATCACTTTTTTGAAACCTAAATTCCTTACAAATCTATTAAAAATGTAGGCTGTTTTGCACATTTTTTCAGCAAGTGAGCAAAAAGGGAGCTGCCAAGCACATACACTGTAAGGAACCCCTGAAACTTCCCTTATCTTGCTTTTAGATACTGTAGTTGAGCTCATCTGTGCCTGCATTAACCAATCAGGACTTGTGTTTAAAAATGCCTTAAATGATTCCACATACTGATAAACAAGGGAGTCAGACTGAATTGACCTATCAGACCTTGGTAACTGTTGCGAACTGTTGCTAACAATGTTTTTGATACATTTTGGAGACCAAGTTCCATCACTGATTAAGGAGGACTTATATGGTTATATACGTAAGGGATAAAGCACATGCAGGTGGTATAAAAGCTCTGTAAAAATTTAATTTACTTTTTAATTAAAGACAAAGTAGACAGAAACAAGCATGAATGAATGAATGAAGCATACATTAATCTATGTATTAATCAGTCACAAGATGGTGCCAAACAGTCAAAAACATTGATGTGAAAGACAATCATATAAATATGGAAGTGAATGTTTTCACTGACAGTTAAGATAATAATAATAATAATAATAATAATAATAATAATAATAATAATAATAATAATAATTCCTTGCGTGCCACGGTGGCATAGTGAGTAGCATGTTCGTCTCACAGCAAGTAGGTTGCTGGTTCGAAAAAAAACAACTAAAGGGGCTAAGCCGAAAAGAAAATGAATGAATGAATGATAAGTGACAGAGTGATTAAGCCAATTATGATATGGGCATAGCTAGGAGGTCATGATGAACAGAGGCAGATCTGGCCAGGATGCCGGGGTTAAACCCCTACTCTTTTTCGATTTTTAATGACCAGAGAGAGTCAGGACCTCGGTTTAATGTCTCATCTGAAAGACGGCGCTCACTGAGCAGTATAGAGTCCTCTTCACTATACTGGGGTGTTAGGACCCACACAGATCGCAGGTTGAGTGCCCCCTGTTGGCCCCACTAACATCACTTCCGGTAGCAACCGAGCTTTCCCATGTGGTCTCCTATCCAGGAACTTACCAGGCACAGCCTGCTTAGCTTCAGTGAGCGACCATATGAGAGTTGCAGAGAGCTAGCTGTTGGCTAGATGATTCAAAGTGCTAGTTTCAGAGGTTGTAAATGGTTGCGTAGCGGAACAACATACGCTGAAATGTTTTGACTGACCAATCAGAATCAAGTATTCCAGAGAGCTGTGTAATAAAATATTTTAAAATATACATGGTGGATAACTAGATTCACTGGAAGTGAGGCCTCACGTTATGTTCGCTTGTGATGTTCATGTTGTGTGACACCACCTACGTTACTCACAATAAAAATGATAACTAAGATATGTGTGAAAGATGGGACATTTTGTTTGTTTACTAAATTGCACTAAAATAATAAAAATAGACGAGCTAGTTTTCTTTTTTTTCCTATTCTGCAGTGTAATAAAGCATGTAACCACTATGCTACAGCTGCAATCGCAAATTATGTGCATAATATAACATATGTGTAGCCTTTTGTGTAGTCCAGGAGAGAATTCCCATTGGCCCGATCATACATCGGGCAGCAGCAGCAGCCCCACTTTCACAAGCATTAGGGATGTGTAAAGTACAATTCTCTTGTTCATCTTAACCAGGAAAGTGGCAAAGTTATGGTTTCAGCAACAATGCACAATAGTGAAGTGACAGTCTATCTATACACAGCTGTTCGTAGGAGTTTTAAATATCATAAATATGAATATATATGTGACACATGAGCTGCATGACTCTCGTCTGCTTTATCACATAACTAGGCATGGGGCGATAACCATTTTCAAGTTATACCGCATTTTGGATAAGTCAAGGTTTTCGTACCACCAACATTTTCTGCCATTCCGTTCATAAGGTACGAGTACGATTTTTTATTAACTTTTTTTTTTTAGGTGTAAATTGTAAAGAAATCTGTGTTTTTAAAACAAATGAAGACCGCTGAAGTCAATTATTCACTTGAATCAATTAGCCTGACATGTTAACTGCCCCAAAATATATTAAATGCTTCTCAAAATAAAATCTATTGTATTCAAAGGGGAAAAAGTTATTGTTTTTTAGCCAGACATTTAAAAAGAATATATTTTAGAGCAGTAAACAATACCGTCATACCATGAAACCGTGATATTTTTATCCAAGGTTATCATACTGTACCGTCAGAATCTTATACCAACCCATGCCTATACATAACATAAGACTTCCTTTTGGGACATTCTAAAATGCATAAAGTGGCTTAATATGTTATAGCACTGTTTTGTTTAAAAGAAAAAACAGCGAACACTCATTCACATTCCTTCAGCTTATTCCCTGCTTTATCAGGGGTCGCTACAGTAAGGTTGAATGAATCCGCAATTTCTCTGCACTGTGCAGAGTACAACCCTCAGTGCTGGGAAACACCCACACATCTCTCATTCCAATACTACGGCCAATTTAGCTTATCCAATTGACCTATACCGCATGTCTTTGGACTGTGGGAGAAACTGGAGCACCCAGAAGAAACCCACGCAGACACAGAGAGAACATGCAAACTCCACACAGACTTGCCTTCTCGTTAGGTCGGAACTTGAACCAGCGGCCTTCTTGCTGTGATGCTACCATTCTAACAACTGAGCCAGCTAAAACTCGCTCATTCAGAGGCGGGAACCGGTGGACATGCAACAACTTTAATCATAAGGTAAACGCAAAACAAAAGTTTCCATCTGGAGCTCATTCACAGGACTCGACACTTGTAAACACATGCTTCATCAGGCTCGTAGCTATCCGCACCACCTACACTCGGCACTGATACCAAGCCGACCAATCACAGAGCTTGAGCTATGCATCATTGTGATGTAGTTATATTTTTTGAGAGGTGTGTGTCAGGTGTGTGGCTGCACCAGACCATACGCGTGCACTTGACGCAGAAGTATAGATCAGCCTTTAAGCATCTAGTTTGCCTATATGCACATGCAAGCTCTGTCTACACCTACAATAGAGGATTTTAAAACAGTTCTTATTGATATGGACAATAACCCCATTAGAAGTTAATCTTGCATATCTAAATATTTAGACATGTGGAGGAAAGTTGAAACTTTAATTGGTCAAGGACCATCCAGAGGTCACCTGATTCACATGTAAAGCAACCAATCCAATGTCAAAAGCCCTACAATAATGAGCCAGCATGTAACACCTTTAAATATTTGAAGGAGTCTGTACTATAAACTCTGTTCAGTTCATCCTGACAAAAAAGCACTGTGAAAATCATAAAAGTACTTAAAGTTTAAGTTATATTGTAGGTCCACCTGGAGATAAAGGGCAAAAAGGTAGTCCTGGACGTTATGGAAAAATGGGTCCCTCTGGACCTAAAGGTGAGTACAGTATGTGAAAGAATCTGGACTTTTGAAAGTAATCAGGTTTGTTTGGTCTTACCACTTAAAGGCAATATAACTCTCTTTTTTCTCCAGGCTTAAAAGGTGATACGGGGGATCCAGGACCTAAGGGCCCAAATGGAGAGCCAGGTATATAACTTGCTGAAATATAATTCAATTTATATCATAAGTCATAATTGGTTCGAACTCATTAGGAACCAGTTTAATGCTTGAACTGCTCATGTGAATGGTCTACTTTTTAATTTATCTCTCTAGGCGTCCCCTGCGAGTGTGCACCCTTACGGAAAATGATTGGAGAAATGGATATTCAAGTGGTGCAATTAACCAATGAGCTCAAGTTCATTAAAAATGGTATGTCCAAAAAGACAGAACGAACCCTCTGCACTCTCTACCAGTGTTTCTGAGATTACAGTAATGTGAAGTTGTCAAGTTGATTCGCACAGTTGTTCATTTTGATGGTGAATGCACTTAGACAAAGGTATTTAGCCATTAGCCAGAAGCTCTTTTGTTTGACTGTCAGAATGCACTTGTGTGAACGCTGGCTGCTGCCGTGTGATTATAGAAATTCAGATCCTCATTTTTCAGCACTGCCCTCCCCCGCAGCTGTCGCCGGCATCAAAGAGACAGACAGCAAGGTCTATCTGCTGGTGAAGGAGGAGAAGCGCTACCGGGAAGCGGAGGCGTTTTGTCAGGGCCGAGGTGGACACCTGGCTATGCCCAAAGACGCAGCGGCTAACAGAGCCATCGCCGGCTACGTGACTGAAGCGGGCCTCAGTCGAGTGTACATCGGCATCAATGACCTGGAGCGAGAAGGCCACTTTGTTTATGTGGAGCGCTCACCCATGACCACTTTCAGCAGGTGGAGGGAGGGTGAGCCCAACAACGCTTACGACGATGAGGACTGTGTGGAGATGGTGTCTTCAGGAGAGTGGATTGATGTCGCTTGTCAACTCACCATGTACTTCGTGTGTGAGTTTGACAAGGACACCGTTTGAGCTTCACTGCGCCAGATGCGCAGTCAAGAGGGGGAAAAGTCAAGTGTTTAAAATACTCCAGTGGCAAATTTCAATGAGAAAAGGTTACTTTTGTTATATGTTTTTATTTTTTATTAGAGTATGCAAAAAATACACTAAATGGGAATACATACAAACAAAACAAAACAAAATCATAAAAGGAAAAAAAACGAAAAAAAAACAAAAAAACAAACACAAAACAACAACAATACAGTCAGATACTGGCAAGTGTTTGTGTGTGTGTGCGTGTGTGCATGTGTATGTGTGTGTGTTTGTACATGGAAAAGCAATAGGTTGAAGGTCTGAGGACATACATAATGAAGAATATATACATATATACATAGACAACATGTATAACAGTCAATACATTTTTATTGAAAATTACTTTTGGTATGTCTGACAAAACATTTTAAGCAGGATGTCTGTGTTATATGATCTGTGTCACCTGCCAAAACAATAGTTAAGTGTTATTTTATGCGCTTTTCCAAAGTTTGGGTTCTGGAGATTGGGTTCTTTGAGTTTCTAGTGCTCACCAAGAATGGATTTATTTGATCGAAAAAAACAATTAAATACAAACACCGATGTATTTGATATATTCTATGACTGCAAAATAGTTCAAAACAGTCATCATTTACTCAATCTTTACATGTTTCAAAGCTTTATGAGTTGCTTTATTCTGGTGAACACTAAAGGATATATACAACATATATATTTAACAGTATATTTAAAGAATATAAACTCATACTGTACTACTTGGTATCACTTGAGAGAGAGTAAATTGTTCATTTTTATTTTTGGGTGGACTGTTCCTTCTAAATCATTTTTACATTATTATTGGATGATAATTGTTATTATATTATTATTATAAAATCTAAAGTATTTTTGTGCAAACCCTTTTGCATTATTTGAGAAATAGACCATTGGAAAACCCGATTCAGGGGGTTTTACTGTCATTTGTGAATATTACTGTATAATACATGCTGCTTAAAATACATTTTAGTGTAATTGCAATTACTTGTACTTTATAAAAGCATGTTTGTGAAAAGCCAGACATTGTGAGATTCAGACGTCTAATTTACTAAACGTGATAATGAACTGTTAATTAACTGTGTTATTATATGTGCTAATTTAAATTCCACTGCTTTACTCTTCTTTCTGTTTTTCCTTTTACCTGCTTTCTTTTCTGCCACTGGAATTTGAATGACTTTTTATTATGAATTTACTGAATAGGTCAGAATACTAATAGTACTAAAGCAAATTTAATTTACATAACATTTTCTTCTAGACGGAACTGCCAGGTTAAGGTTATACATAATATTTTTATAATAGCCAAACACAGTTTATTTCTGCAATAAAATGACTGGCTGTCCAAGATTATCAACAGTACATCATTCTGTTATTTCATACTTTAATGGCAGATTGGGCCAGTATCAAGGCCACACAAGAGAGAAAAACAAACAAAAAACAAACAAACAGTAAGATCAATGTTGTATTTATAGCAATAAACCACCATTACAAACTGCCATCATATTGACTTGTTTAAATATCCCCTGCAAAAAAAAAAAAAGCAATTTTGAGTTCAAATTTAAATAAACGTACAATTTATCAAATGAATTGTCAAAAAAAAAAAAACAGATTAGATTATTGATTCAGTAAGGATAAGGTTAATTATGACACTTTATCTTAATAAACAGAAGGTTTATTTAAAACTTTATTGAGATGTGAAATATCACTAATTATGGACAGTTATTTCAGAACACATTAGCATAAACATAATAGGTACTCCAGGGATTCATTATACTGCATACATTTCATGACTTATCATTAAATTAATGAAAATGAAATCAATGTTGTATTTATAACAATAAACCACCATTACAAACTGCCATCATACTGACTTGTTTAAATATCCCCTGAAAACCCCTTTCTATTGCAATTTTGAGTTCAAATTTAAATAAATGTACAATTTATCAAATGAGTTTAAAAAAAAATGATTTAGTAAGGATAAGCTTAATTATGACACTATATCATAATAAACAGAAGGTTTATTTAAAACTTTTACTAGTGTTGTGAACTATCACTAATTAGGGAAAGTTATTTCAGAACTCATTAGCATAAACATACTAGGTACTCCAGGGATTCATTATACAGCATACATTTCATGTCTTATCATTAAATGAATGAAAATAAAAATAATAACAGCAATTAATTGTACATTAATATATCATGAATGCTACTTTTGTGTAAAAGTGCCTTTTTGTTGTTTTGTACTTTTTATACAACTACAAATAATAATAATAAATATTACAATTATTGTTTTTTGTTTTGATTATTATTATTGTTATTACTATTAATATTAGTGCTTTATAATATTAATTCATATTTTCAGCATGTGTTTTTCTGAAATGCGAATGAAACTTCGTTGCTCTTTGAGATGATGGTTCTGTGTTTTCCTCAACGTGAGTTTGCTAAAGTTGTGATGTGTCGCTCTCTAGTGGTCAGATCTGGCTCTACACACTGTAATAGTTTAACCCACATTGCTCATACTGCATTAACTGTAAGGTCTAATGACAAGGTCAATCCGTCCTGGAATTAACTATGCATGAAAATATAACAGAAGGGAGGAAACAGGATTAATCTGTAGCAAAAGTTACAATCTTCACACCCCTTATTTTAAGTTTTCCCCATAAATCTTTAAAGACGGAGGGTGCTTATATTTCATAATAGATCTTCAGAATGAACTTTCAAACATAATCAGGCGACCTTGTTGTGTAAACTGATCTGTTATTCTACACTGTGAAGCAGACAATGAAACAGACGGTGACATGAGGGGAGCCCATCCAGCAATAAAGTATAAATACAGTATACATAGCAAACTGCAAAAGTGCTAATCAGCTTAATCAGTGGCAGGTCAGTCTTAAAATATTGCAGCATTTTCCCTTGACTTTTCATCATCATTATTATTATTATTATTATTATTAATAATAATAATAATAATAATAATAATAATAATAATAATAAAGCCTTAATCCAGGGGTGGCCAACCCTGTTTCTGGAGAGCCACCCTCCTGCAGATTTCAGTTGCAACCCTGATCAAACACACCTGAACCAATTAATTAGGACCTGAACAGCACTTGATAATTACAGGCAGGTGTGTTTGATATGGGTTGCAACTGAAATTTGCAGGAGGGTGGCTCTCCAGGAACAGGGTTGGCCACCCCTGCCTTAATCCAAAGACACCATGATTTCAATGGTTTAGCATTTGCTTTATTTGTTGTTATAATTAGTTCATGACAATATTTGATTATAATAATACGCTAAAAAAGTTGACCTGTATTAACCCAACTCTGGGTCAAATATGATAATTTTTAAAACATTATATATTTAAATTAACTATCTAATTAAATTTTTCAACCTAGTTGTGTTTGATTCAGTGTGTATGTAATACTACTACTACTACTACTACTACTACTATAATAATAATAAAATCAATACATATTATTATCTACTGTATATTTTATCACAATTCACAAAACAAGTTGACCTGAATTAACCTAACTCTGGGTCAAATATAGACAAACCCAAACGTAAGATTATTTATTTAAATTAACTATTTAATATATTTTTCAACCTAGTTGGGTTTGTCCATTTTTGATTTAGAGTGTATGTAATACTACTACTATTAATAATAAATGTTATACATACATAGATATTAGGCTATATTGATGTAATGCATATTATTATCAATAATTATAATAAAATTATATTCCTAAAAAAATCAATAGGGTCAAAGTATTAGATTTAGTTGAGAATGTAAAATGTGCAATAATTGTTTTTTTTTTGCAACACAACGTTTTAATTAAATAACTTATGTTTTACTTTTTTATTTTTTTTATTTTTATTTTTTACATTATTTGATTATTGTGATATTGGTGTGTGTGTGCATGTGTGTATATATTATCAGTCAGCGTTCGTTTGCTTAATTCCTAACATAACAAATTAGAAAAATGAATTTCTTTACAAACAATTAACACCTTAAAAAAATAAACTAGGCTGACATCTGATATTTTGGAGAAGTCGACCTAGAAAACGCCGTCTCATACGACGGTGATGTAATTAATACACTGATTAAAGTTTAACCAATTGTTTACTATTCTTGTCTAAGACAGGTTAACCGATCCCTGATTGTCGGCGTTAAATCTCCAGTTACCTCAGAGCACAGACTAAACTAGAACAAACATTTTAACAGGTAACAAAGCAAGAAGAAACGTTTATGGCTCTTAAATGTATACTTTTGTTGACTTGAGACAAACTTACCATTTTCTTTAACAATTTCTTTCAGTCCTTCAACGTCTGGCTGTCTGCAGGACGCGGAAAACGGCGGTTCAGACAACATTCGGTCGTTTACTAAAACTGTTTCCTTTGTTTATTCTTCATACAGATTTATTTTGGGCTTGTCAGCACCTCCTCGTGGTTTACTTTATAATGTCTCATCCACAGCTTCCTCTGACCAAAACGGTGACTGTGTTCAGGAACGGAGATGCTTTTTACCCGGGCCGAAGGTTTGTCATAAACCAGCGCCAGTCGGTGACTTTTGACACTTTTCTGAACACTGTCACTCGAGACATCACGGCACCGTTTGGGTCAGTGCGAAACATTTACACCCCTAATGGTCACAGGGTGGTGAGTCTGCAGCAGCTGATGCACGGACAGATGTATGTGGCCGCCGGGACAGAGAGACTGAAAAAAATGGAGTAAGTTCATTCACACACCTGATGCTGATGGCATTTATTAGTAAACTTGACTAACAGATGAACAGACAAAACTGAGTGTCACTTTTAAAATGTTTCTAGCCTTGCCTATAGTTACATTTAATGTTACTGAAGGAAAATTAATGTTTGTACAAGGCCTCCTTACGTGCTTTTTGACCCATGGGAGACGAGGGATGAAAGTAACATTTTTGGTGAGGGTCGGATGTTCATGCTAGATCTCTCAAACTGTTATACATTGTAGCCACATTTGTCTATTATAAATATAATGAACTTGTACTACACAATTACAGATCATGTGAGTTAAGGTCAAATAAGAGTACTAACGTTACAAGTTGAAACACTAGCTGTGGATAGATGTAACAGTTAGGTCATTTGGTAAAATAGTACCCACACTCCACAGTTTATGTTAGAACAACGTAATTTAAATAGAATATTTAGCAAACTTTAAACTTTTCTATAACAAATTGCTATTTGTGTATGCATTTGTGTGTAAATTTATATTTGCTCGGAAACTTTCAAATTATCATCATAACAAATTGCTGTGGGCGTAATGCAGTACTGTATATTTCACATAAGTCACTCATATATTTGCCACAGTTTCTTACAAATGTAGGTGTCTGGACCAGCGATGCTGGCTTTGTTTCTGCAGTGTAAAAAAGACAAACAAACAAACAAACAAAAACAAAACAAAAACAAAGTTGAATCAACTCAAACTCAAAAAACCTCAGGACATTTTTGAGTTGATTTAACTTTGAATCCAATTACTCCACTTGGCTTGATTTAAGTTGAGTAAATTAAAAATATCCTAAAGTTTGTTGCCTTAATTTTAAGTTGTCCACTTTTTTGTTTTTATAGTGTGCAGGGGCACCCTTGTCTTAATTTCATATAGGTATGCTGCAAAGAAAGTAAAGTGTACCAAGGATACAAGTTAATTGGTGGTGTCATATGTAATGAACTTAACTATATCTAAATAATCTTAGCCACAATATGTTGCGTGACAAATCACCTGTAGGACACACTCTTTCATATCTGCATGCACCACACACTTTATCAACTCCCCATGTTTCTGAAAACATCTTGCAATTCTTTGTGTACTCTACAAGTGAGTAAGCTTGACAAACCACCTGTAGGACACACTCTCAGTATACACAGCTGAAAAATGTAGACTTGTATATTAAGTATCAGACATAGGATTTATATACTGCTACTCTTTGATGATTTGTAGTGGTTCGTTTATCCTCAGTTGTATGTGGTTTAGTGTCTGCTAAATGTATGTAAATTTATGTTCTATAATGTAAACTTGCATACTGTTTTGGTCAGATCTAGGGCTGCACAATATATCGTTTCAGCATCGATATTGCAATGTGATTGTTTGCAATAGTCTCATCATGAGTATACACAATGTTGCGTCTGGATTATAATCTATCATTTTGGAAGTTTTTTTTTTTTTATGAGGTGCCTGAGGGTTTTAAAAGCATTCAGGAATAAGAAATTGTACCATTTTTTAACTTGAAAAATTAATAACAATTATTTTTATTGAATTGTTTATAAAACAGAGACTGCAGATTTATTTTACTTTTGATTATTCAATTACTGTATACCTGAGTACAGGTCAACTCATTGGAAAACAATAAAACACAGTTTATTTAATTTGTATCCTTTTCTTTATTGAATTTATCTATGCTTGTAGATTGTCTATTATATTTTATGCACTCCCCATGAATCATCCCAAGCAATCTCAAATGAAAAATTATTTCTATACAGTTATTTAAATCATCTAGTAAAATTCTATACATATCACAATGCATTTCGCAGAATAAATAAAGATCGCAATGTTAGATTTTTCCAATACTGTGCAGCCCTAGTCACATCCACTATGCATATTTATTACCCTCATTTAAAATTTAATACACATTTGCAGATTGATATTTTTCTGATTACTTAACTCTGTGGTTAGTTGTTTTGTATCACTGTTATTGTTTTAATGCAAATGTCACATTCACACTGAGATTGGTCTGTACGACTGTGCAGCTCTATATAGATGTGAGCTCAAAAAGGATCTTGGAGTGTATGATAGTGATTATTTTCCATATGTTTTTTTCTGACTGGTCAGATTGACAGTTTTACAAATAACTCCATGTTACAATACTCCTTGTCTCCCCTTCAATTCGCATTACTACAGTATTAATACAAATAGCATGAATAAACTGTGGTTAGTGTAGTAAATCCTGGGCTAATTTGTGTTTGTTATGGATTAACTATAAAAATGAAAAAAGTTTGCTATAATGCCAAAGCAATTATATTAACCACATGCTTTCTCTTTACTTTTGTTCACAGCTATAATAACGTAACACAGAAACCAGCAAAAAAGAAAAGTGAATCGGTAAGTCATGGTTTCTACGTTCTTCATACAGAGGGCTAAATCAAGCAAAACATTATCATTCCATCACCACATTAATGTTTTATAACTGTCAAGCTGGGCGAAAAATTTAATTTTATATTTTTATAGAAATTTATATTAAAATTTATATTTGTTGTCACACAATAAAACTATAACTTACTAGCGCCTTACAAAATGTTTTGCAATTCTTATAGAATGTATGAAAGTTCACTTGAAATAACCTTTAATAAAATTATTACAAAAATTAATAAAGCACTAACGCACAATGATTATTGCAACACCAAAGTGTCATAAACAACGTTTAATTTTTAAATATTTAAATATGATCTTCCCAGAAAGTTTTGATTTGATTGCAGTATTATCTTGGCAGATTTAAGCACAAAATTTAATGATTCTAACTCTAAAGCTGATTTGAAGGTTACATTGAGGTTTGTTTCACCTTTCTAACACCCCTGTCATTTACAGTAAATCAAATACAAAGTTTTCAGGTTTCAATTTGTAAACGTGCCCCATACACAGTAATTGTACTGTTTTGAAACTGTTTATAATACTTTCTGGCATAATATATAGTTCAGTTTCAGCATGGATATTGCAATGTATTTAAGTTACTTGTTGTGACGGTAGTGACCAGGAGGTACAATTCAGAACACATGGATTTGTAAAGTCACTGCAGAGTGTCACCATATTAGAGTGAAAGTTTAACATTTGCATGTATTTTTAAGACAGGTAAGTCTATGTGAGCATTTCATGTTAGTTTAAAATATTCTGGTACAAGAAATTGATTTTACTTGAAGAAATTGAAGAATACGTTACTATTTAGACTATGCAATGTTATTTACTTTTAATTATTCAGTTTTTTTTCCCTGAGTACTGTTAGACTCCCCTGAACACTAGAAAGCACTGTTTATACTGTATCACTTCTGTCTTTCCTCTTATAATTGGATCATTATAGTTTATGCACGATTCTCTACCCTACAGAATCATCCCAGTCAATCTAAATTATAAATGTATTAATAATAAATTAATAAATTCTTTCCAAATACAGCTATTAAAGTCATATGGAGGGTCATTTATAAACGTGGCATACACACAAAACAAAGGTGGAAATGTGTGTATGCCACTTCTCGTGCAAAAGTTGTGATCTATAACTTGAGACAGAAGAATGTGCATAGCTGTAAGTAAATGACTTAATTATTGTTTATAATTATTGTCTATATTAACTTAATTGAACCACATTAAGAGCCATAATCATTAATAAATGATTCAAAAATAAATTCTGGTGTACATTTATTTTTAGTTAAGTTTCTAAACAAATTTTATAAATCAGACCACTGGGGAAATGCATTATATATTGCAGAAAAAACAAAGTATTACAATATAAGTTTTATGGGGTGCCTTTTTGTAAAACTAAGGCTAAAATGTTGCATTAGGGATTCTTTGGCTAATGATGAATTCCTTGTTATCCCTCATTTGTAAGTAGCTTTGGATAAAAGCATCTGCTAAATGAATAAATGTAAATGCAAATGTAAACCATTGGCATCTCTGCATGGGATCCTAACCCATATAACTGTTGTTTTAAATAGGGTTCAAATCGGGAGTCAAAGAGATGCCGGCTTTGTACTATTTAAAGTTCTGACTATTTGAAGTGACTTATTAAGCTAATAGTTTTTTACAGCCTTCCTCAGAGACCAGAATCCAATGGACCATAATATAGCAATAATCATAAAAATGGCCACTTAGAGTGACTTTGCTTGAGGTTATGGCACTATATGTCACTGTCTGTCACCCTTTTAGTTGCTTGTTTCCATCTGAACAACAACCAACATAGCATTTAAGATGGCTGATTGAAGAAAAGCAGATGTGTAAGTGCCCTAAATGAGCAGTTGGAACAGTTATTGTCAGTGATGCTCAGCGGGGTCCTGTTCATTTGTCTCCACTGCAGATTCAACCTGTAGTTCACAGCAGAATAATTGTCCCGGCTCGATGGAAGAGAATCAGTAATGAGTCGTGCACCATCAAGTGAGCCCTGCTTTTAATGTGTCCCTATTGGAAGTCTTCAATGGCAAACCCTCAGGCTACTGCAAAGTCTAATTCTTTAAACAAGTAATACTGTCTAATGGTATAAAATCAGATCAGTGTGCTCTGCTTTACTTCATTATTTATTTCTAATGGTGTCTCATTTTCTCACATGTTGTTAAGCCCAATGTATACTTCTGTTTTCGCATGTTTTTAAAAAAAATATCTTGTACATCAGTGTGTACTGTTGAAATTTAAATTATTTTTATTTCAATATTTCGCAAGTGATGTTTAACAAAGCTTGTGCTTAATTATTAGCCCTTAAAGAAATCTATTATTTAAAGATTCATCCTTGTCCAGTGTCTGCACCTTTTCTTTCCAAAACATTTCATAGTAAAAATACACTCACTGGCTACTTTATAGGTACAGCTTACTAGCACCGGGTTGGACCCCCTTTTGCCTTCAAAACTGCTTTAATTCTTCATGGCATAGATTCAACAAGGTACTGGAAATATTCCTCAGAAATTTTGGTCCATATTGAAGTGATAGCATCACAGTTGCTGCAGATTTGTTAGCTGCACATCCAGAATGCAAATATCCCGTTCCTCCACATCCAAAAGGTGCTCTATTGGATTGTGTTCTGGTGACGTAAAGGCAATTTGAGCACAGTGAACTCATTGTTGGCTGGAAGTAGCCATCAAACGCTGGGTACACTGTGGTCATAAAGGAATGGACATGGTCAGCAACAATGCTCAGGTAGGCTGTGGCATTGACACGATGCTAGATTGGTACTAATTGGTCCAAAGTGTGTCAAGAAAATATCCCCCACACCATTACACCACCACCTCCACCAGCCTAAACTGTTGATACAAGGCAGGATGGGTCCATGCTTTCATGTTGTTGACTCCAAATTCTGACCCTACCATCCGAATGTCACAACAGAAATCAAGACTCATCAGACCAGGCAACGTTTGTCCAGTCTTCTATTGTGCAATTTTGCTGAGTCTGTCAGGAGTGGCACCCGGTGTGGTCATCTGCTGCTGTAGTCCATCCGCCTCAAGATGCATCCAGAGATGCTCTTCTGCATGTCTCGGTTGTAACAAATGGTTATTTGATCTACTGTTGCCTTTCTATCAGTTTAAACCAGTCTGGCCATTCTCCTCTGACATCAACAAAGCATTTGCTCCTACAGAACTGCCGCTCACTGGATTTTCTCTCTTTCTGACCATTCTCTGTAAACCCTAGAGATGGTTGTGCATAAAAATCCCAGTAGATCAGCAGTTTCTGAAATACTCAGACCAGCCTGTCTGGCACCAACAACCATGCCACGTTCAAAGTCACTTAAATCACCTTTCTTCCCCATTCTGATGCTCTGTTTGTACTGCAGAAGATCGTCTTGAGCATGTCTGCTTTGAGTTGCTGCCCTGTGATTGGCTGATTAGTAATTTGCATTAATGAGCAATTGGACAAGTGTACCTAATAAAGTAGCCGGTGTGTGTACATTTGTACTTTTTTTAAGATAATTTTAAGATAATCCATTTCAATATAATCAATTCAAGGCTGATGTCTGTTGTTTTTGCCATTCATGCGTTGAAGATGTTTTAACAGTACATTTATTAAAAGTACTATTTCATTGGATACTTGCACTTATTTATTACATTGATGCTAAATAAACGTTTTAAATCCTTTTTTTTGCACTTTACTATGTCTATTCTGACTTGTAATGAAATAAGAGTAAAAGCAGCTTTGACTAGTTAGATAAATGATTACTAGTGATAATGGAGAGACTAGTGCCTAATAAGAAAGTACTAGGAACTGATAAATAACTATTATCTATTATGAGGTTATATTTTTTAATAGGAATTAATGTCAAGGAATGGGATCTGCAAAAGAAATACTAATAATATAGAATAAAAAGCTATATTAAGTATCTAAAAAGTACTAATATCACTAACATCACATTCGTGTGGAATCGTAATGCATAGGCAAAATTGAAGAGTTACAAATCCCCACAGAAGTCAGTTGCTTTTTTTTTGTTAGTAATAACAATATTCACTATAAGGGTTGGGCCGATAGACCATGCGATCGTCCATCGTCGATGGCCGATAGACATCACGATGCTGAGCCGGCATCGCGATCCAGTCACAGCAACAACCCGCTCTCGAAAAATACACACTTAGGCCCCGTTTACACTAATACGTTTTAGTTTTAAAATGGCATTTTAGAAAGAAGCGATCCACATCCACACTGGTGTTTCATCTAGCATTTCTGAACAGCGCTCCGTCCACACTATACCACTGAAAACGCGCATCACATGACCACACACACACATACACTCTTTGTCATGTGCTCTAAATGGACACATCTGAGACAGAGCTCCAGGCAGTCAGCAGGTGCTTTGAGCACAAAACCCCAGAGAGCAGTGCATGTTGCACAGTTTATCAAGGATGTACCACTGGATCATGTCTCACTATAGTTGTTAAACTTGATATTTAATTCATCTTGTCTCTATATAATGACTCTTTGGTCTTTTGATTCTATCAGGTAAAGTGTCACAACGTCAGTACACTGCTGCAATCTTTCGCTTTTATTCGTGTACTAAGCAATTTTAGCGTAAACCACTAATACTTTTGGTTGGTTCCTGTTCGTTGTGCACCTTTTTTTACCAAATTTGTCGACGCCATTATAACGACACATATCACTCTTCATATTCTTGCCACAGTCCTGCAGAAAAAGTGATTGACAGGTGGTAATTTGTGCGTTTTTTATCTTTATTTATGATTTGGTAACGGGTAAAACAAAGACCACGCGGGTCACGTAGTTGAAACGGTAGGCTTCAAATAATTAATTTGTTATGAATGGATTAATTATTCATAAATAATTTATTCACGGCCGCTTATGACAATGATGCCATCGTCCATTGCGATATTTCACATTAGACATCGTACAATTCCAAAATTGGTTGACTTCGCCCAACCCTAGTCACTATTGACATGAGGCAGTATTGAATGAATAAGTAAATACTAGCATCTAGCAATTAAGTACTAGTATCTACTGAATGAGTATCTAATAAAAAAAAGGTCTCGTACTATTGCTGTTACACCTAAAAACATTTTAATAATGCCTTTGTCCCATGGCGGCATCACACACAGCGGTAGTGGTCATTTTGAACTGTCACTCACTGTATACTAATATCTGATGAATAAGATAAGTATTTGTACATAATGGAAAAGACAAGACTATCTAAAGTCAAACAAAACAGTTCAATTCACATTTGCAGTGGAGAGATTATTTTTTATTTTATGTACTTATTAGTTACAAGTGCTTTTTTAGATACTAGTACCAGCTTACTAGATGCTAGCTTTATTTGTTTTATTGCATTGCTTGTTTTATTTAATTAATTATTATATAGTTATTATATTTATTGTTATATACAGTACACAGATTACAATCTTACTGCACAAAATCATGTTAGTGTACTTGTAAATTAAGTATACTTTGGGCTTTAATGATCAATGGGATTTTCTTAAAGGCAAAACTGATTTTATCTTATAGTGTTTTTATCAATGGAGATATCTTGGTTCCTCCAGCACGAATCTTGATTCCAAAACACACACTTGCTAGCTGGGAAAGTGTATTGGCCATGGTGACCGAGAAGGTTTCCCTTCGCACTGGAGCTGTGCACAGGTATGTGTTGCATACATAAAATGTGCAGTACATGTGTAAAATGTCAGCATTGAGTGATCTCATTTCTTTCAGATTGTGCATGCTGAATGGAAGGCCTTTACGTGGAGCGTATGAGCTGCAGAACAACCACAGTTATGTAGCTGTTGGGGCAGAGAGGTTCAGGTCTTTGCCATATCATCTGGCACCAAGCAAAGGAGTAATCCACAGCTTCACCGTGTAAGAAAGATTACAAGACAATATAGTTGGTGAAATTTGCTATCATTTGCTCACCTCTTGCCATTCAGAATCTGTATGATTTTCTTTCTTCCACAGAGTACAAAGGGAGAAGCACAAAGAGCTATAGAAATGTAGTCTTTTTTGAAGTTATATGATTGCTTCTACGCACAGATTGAATAAATTGCCCTCCTGTTTGAATATATCTAATGTTCAACCATGCAAAAATAGTAAAAAAGTGTAGTATTCATTGTTTAAATTAATACATTTTAGAATTATTAATTAATATGATGGCAAACTTGAATTTTTAGCATTATTAATTCAGTCTTATTCCTTCTAAAATGCTGATTTGGTGCTAAAGAAAGATTTATTATTACTATATTAAAGCAATTTTACTTTGTTTTTATTGGAATGTATTATTGTACATTTTGCTCTGTAAAGTATTTAAAAATAATAACATATTATTCAACTGTAGTTTATAGTTTATTATAGTAATTTGTTATAAATTATTGTCATATAAAAAGTTATTTAAATAAAATACAATTAATAAATGAATGCGTATTTAACAGAAAACTATCAATAAATAAAGAAATAAAATAACATGAATGTATTGGAAAATAAGCAATTAAATCAACATTTTAAAGAAGTTAACATTAATATATTGTTTAGTAATTATGTATTTAATCCCACATCTGAAATACTGTTTTTATGGTTTTACATTTTGTTTTCTAATTTGTTTTCCACAGGAGATGAATTAGAAAAAACAGAGGAAGAGTTTTCTCTTGTTATTTTTTTTAAGTGACTTTTTGTTTGTTTTTAGGATCAACAATGACAGTCTTCCATCTCTAAGAAAAGAAAAACAAGACCGAAATCTGGTAAGGCCAACAAAGCAATGAGAATAGTGGATCACAAATCTTTCGGATCAGCCAAAAAGGGCAGATGACAAATGTCATTTGCTTTCCATTATTACAAAAACAGTACTGCAAGAATATTTTGGTTTTGACAAACAGAACTTAGAAACTGTATTTTATTCAAAATAAAATGAAGAAATAATCAGCTGAATAAAAAGAAATTGTAAAATATTACTACTAATATTAATATTACTACTACTGTTGCTGATAATGCAAAATGCATAAGTCTAGCATTAAAAATTTGTTCAACCCATATTTACTTTTAGTCTCATTTATCAATAAATGATTCAGATATTCACTCATAAAACTTAATTTCATTGCTAGATGGAAAATTTTTGAAGAATTATTTAGTGGCATATTTTTAATGGCTGGTTGTCACCACCTATTGGTTAAATAATGTAATTACTGCCTACAACTTTCATTTTTGAGCGTCAAGTTAAATGCATATGACGGTGATTTTAATCTTTACCATAAACATCAATGGTTATATCTAAACTATAAACAGTTCTTCTGTGTTATTTGACTGTTTGTAACTTCATCACTCACTCAAAAGACTAAAGACTGGATCTCTTTCCTGATTTTTCCGTTTTTCAAACACAGATATGAATGCAGCGATTTAAAGAATTAATAAGCATATGCAAATCACCATCATTTATAATTTATGTTGTGTGGGTGTTGAGATCCCGATCTTTTAATGATTAATCATGCAGCTTACTGAATGCATTAATGCAGGCTAAACAAGTAGTGACAGAAAACACCTTTAATAACCTAAGAAACCCACCACATCCAGAGTTACCTACCACAACTTTTGTCAAGATTATATTTTACAGGAAAGTCGAAACGCTTTCATACATGTGATTTGAGTGACATGAGAGGCGATCTCTCTGTTATAGTTACAAATTCAGGATTAATTCACAAGTAAAAAAAAATTACTAATCCGTGGGTTACTTGTGTTCTAAACCGTGATCCGTATGAATCATGAATCAATCGTAATCCGTTACGCCTACCGTAGTGTTTTTTTTTTTTTCATTTTCTCAACCTAAACTAATGTCTTGAACTAGTTTGATTTTGATCAGCCTCCATCCCCTTTTGACCAATCCCAATTAGACCTGAAAATTTCAATCTGATCCAGATAAAAAATGTCTACAGTTAATTAGTATTGAGGATCAGATAGTTGTGGAAAAAAAATGTTACCATCACGAGATCTCAATGTCACCAGTCAGGCCAGCGAGTGGGTACACTCCCCTCATCAATCACTGTCTGTAGCGGGTATTGAGTTCTTCTCACCTCTCCTTTTTCAAACTGTCCCACTGCACGCAGTTTGTGTTACTTGATCAAGTGAGAGCCCGAATCCCTCACCAGGGGAAGACGCTGAACCCCTCGCCTGTACTTCGCCTGTAGAATGAGGATAAATTGTTTTGTGATAGCGCTCGTGTTCACATGATGCTTTTGGGATGGTCCAGACTACATTACAAGAGCTAGACCTGGCAAATAAGTGATGGAGAACAAATACACATTTAGTGGACTGGGAGCTGGAGCTCTCCGAAGTAAAACTTTGAGACATCTGGTCATTGTAAATAAGAGGAACGTGTGTGTTGTGTGTGTTGTTCTCGGATTGATTTCTCATGCTTCATCAGCTTCATTGAGTGGAGGAAATAATTTGAAGAAAGTGGCCAATTATCTTTGCTACAATGAAGATGGAGGAGCAATCAAAGTCTCATCAAAGTGTCATTACATTGCGAGGTGTAGTTTCATAATCGGTTTATATTTACCTGTAATGTGTGTTTGTTGAGAAGAAAGCAAACACTTTAGCATGTATTAGTTTTCCCATCAGAGAATATGTAATCGTAATTTGAAGATTTGTTTCGTGCACCAGCAGATAATTGTTTTGATGTTTATTGAGTTTGTTTCAATGATTTAAAGAACAGTTTGGGTGCTTTTAGGATGGGTTTGATTGTACAGATCAATTAGTTCTCCTGTTTGATTGTGTATTTTCCTTGCAACATTGTGTGTTAGCACCATCATACTCTAAAAAAGTTAGTAAATTCAATAAACCATTTTTTCAATGTAAGTGGTAAACAATTTATATGGTATTTAAACAAATTAAGTTGAACATTACTAAATTTAGGTGACATGGTGGCTCAGTGGTTAGCACTGTCACCTCACAGCAAGAAGGTCGCTGGTTTGAGTCCCGGCTGTGTCAGTTGGCATTTCTGTGTGAATTGAATAAACTAAATTGGCCATGTATATGTGTGAATGAGTGTGTATGGATGTTTCCCAGGACTGGGTTGCAGCTGGAAGGGCATCCGCTGTGTAAAACATGCTGGATAAGTTGGCGGTTCATTCAGCTGTGGCGACCCCTCATGAATAAAGGGACTGAGCCAAAGGAAAATGAACTACTACATTTCATTTGTTTGATAAAACACAGCCCATTTAAATTGATTGTAACCTTACCTTAAAAAAAAACAAAAGTAAATCCGATTATTTTTTTGTTTTAGTATATTATCGTTTGAGCAGCAACGTGTTGCTACGAAGATGATGGTAAAATATTAGCTTGATTCGTTTTTTGAAACGTGTTTGACTTATGCTTACAAGTTTGAGTTTAATTCTATTCATAATATTTGATTTTGTTTATTTTATATATATCTAAAAAATAAATCATTTTTCAGTGTAGTGTAGTGTGTGTGAATGAGTGTGTATGGATGTTTCCCAGTGATGGGTTGCAGCTGGAAGGGCATCTGCTTTGTAAAACACATGCTGTAGAAGTTGGCAGTTCATTCTGCTGTGGCGATCCCTGATTAATAAAGGGACTAATCCGACAAGAAAATGAATGAATGAATAATGTAATTCATATAGATTTATCAGTATAAAAATTAAAATAGTAAAATAGTATATAGTGACAATTATTACAAATAAATTATGGTCAGACTTTACAATAAGGTATCATTAGTTAATGTTAGATAATGTATTTAGTAAGATGAATTAAGTTCAGCATTTACTATTGCATTCAAATATATGCTTGTTAACATTAGTTAATATACTGAGTTAACATGAACTAACAATGCACTTTTTTTCATTACTTCATTAACTAATGTTAACAAAGACGAATATTTACTTTAATTAATGCACTTTTCATTGTTTGTTGTCAATAAATACAATAACTAACATTAAATAATACAACCTTATTGTAATTTGTTACCAAAATTGCACCAATTTGAAGCTTTGAACTATTTTTGTTTAATTTTTTGAGAGAAATAAACACTTTCATAGGCAGCATGGTGGCTCAGTGGTTAGCACTGTCACCACAGCAAGAAGGTTTCCCAGAGTCCAAACACATGCGCTATAAGTGAAATGAGTAAACAAAATTGGCTGCAGTGTATGAGTGTGTGTAAAAATGTATGGGTGTTTCCCAGTGCTGGGTTGCAGCTGGAAGGGCATCCGCTGTGTAAAACATAGGCTGGAATAGTTGGTGATTCATTCTGCTGCGGTGACCTCTGATAAATTATATAATAAAATAAAATTATTATAGAATAAAATTAATAAATACATTCATTCTGGAAAAGGGACTAAGCTGAAAGAATGAATGAATTTATTCTGGAAGAAGTGGATTATTTTCTAATGCAACTTTTTAAATAGTAGTCGTAGTACTAGTATTCATTTTACTGAAACATATATTTAAATTCAGTTTTTGTAGTATTGTAGTAAGAAAGAATCCTATGAAATCACTGTTTTCACAATTTTAGAGAGTACAACTGTTTTCAGTTTCAAACAACACATAACTTGTGAACTAAATCAGCATATTGCAATAATTTATGAAGGGTTGTGTAACACTGAAGACTGAAGTAATGATGCTGACAATTCAGCTCTACCTCTACCAAATCTAAGTATTTCACATAAAGGATTAGAAAAAAAAAATCATATTTCATACGGACAAAAAAATCCATAAAATTAAAAGATATTTAAAGATCTCTGTAAAAAACAACAACAACCCAGATTGCTTAGCAAGCTCCTGTACCACATTTCTCTCATATAATTCAAAGCTTACATTGTATTTACCACATGAGGGAGACAAAGACTCATCCATCTCCTCCATCCACCACCTCTAAAAACACCTTTCTTTTCTTCATCCCAGTGCTTGCCTTACCCAATGATGTCATTCCAACATAAACATTTTGATAATGGAATTGAGTTAGGGAAGAATCTACCTCATCTTCCCCAAACAATCGATACAGTATGTTTAAGCTTATATTTTATTGTCACATAAACAGTACGCAGGGGCTTGTATATATTATTAGAAATCTCACTGTATACAGGCTTTTCTTTCTATTTTTTTCTCTCTATGTGACAGAGCTGGCACTGCACCGACAGATGAAAGCAGTAGCGCAACATTTGGTGTTTATTCTCCTACTGGCCTAACAGATGTTGAGCGAGGTGTCAGCGAAGTTGACACGGGTGGAAAAGTGCAACAGTGACAGAGACGATCACACTAGAGGCCATGCGCACATCCGCGACTGTGACATGCAGCGGCAGTAAAGCCATTTTCTGTGACACTGCAGGGTGAAAGTGTCCCCTTGTGTCTCTCGTGACTCGCTCGTGTCAGACCTGCTGCCGTCCCTGCGGTGGCTTCCTGTTATGGAGAAGCGCTGGTTTCTCCAGGGGGACTGGTGGAGACACCCATCCAGCTGCTCTCTGTCAGGCCTGTCCTGTGCAGGCAGGGGGAGTGGTTCACTGATGCAGCAGGGGGTCTTCCACGCCTGGCTTCAGAGTCATTATCACATCGCTCTGGAGTCTAACTGTACAGTGGCATCCCCCCTGTGTTCGCTGTTCTTCCATGCTTCAGTTAGTGTAAAGGACGCTACAACCTGTTATGAGGCCCAGCGTGGACTTGGTGTTAAAGGAGTAGTTCGCCGGAAAATGAAAATGACCCAGTCATTTATTGTTCCTCATGTGGTTTTAAACCTTTATGAGATTCTTTCTACCGTTATTATAATAATAAAAGTACATTTATTTTATATAGCGCCTTTAAAAGTTACTTTCTGAAGGTGCTTTACATATGAATCAAGATAACATTAAAGGGCACCTATTTGACCCCTTTTACAAGATGTAAGATATCTCTTTGGTGTCTCCAGAATGTGTCTGTAAAGTTTTAGATCAAAATATCTATCAGATAATTTATTATAGCCTCCAGAATCTGCCCATTTTAGTGTTTAAATGCAGTGTAGCTGTTTTTCTAGTCTGTAAATTTAAATCCAAATGAGCTGCTTCTTCCCGCCCATCGTTGTCTGCTTCTCATCATGCATTACGATAAACAGCTCAGTGACAGAGACAGACTTGGATGAAGCTGAAATGCAGCTCATTAGTCAAAAATACCAAGTGGTGGAGTTTATTCAAGCCTTTCTGAAATGATGAGTCTCACACACATGCCATTCGCAGCGTCTTTATTACAAACATACTCTGTTTTAAAAACATTTGAAACTTTTCAAACTGATAAAAATTACAGAAAATTTTTATCCCAGGTTATTTGCATAAAATGTTTTGTGGATATGTGTATACAGTACATGTGTTTATAGAAACACATCTATTTGGTGGGTGGGGAAAACTGCACTCCTTGCGGTGGGCCTCCTATTTTAAACTCATGAAATTTTTAAGGTAACACTTCATTTCGATGGTCCATTTGAGTATTAGTAGACTGTCTACTTAATATCTGTTGATACAGACATTCAACAGACTAAGTAACGATAAGTAACTTTGCAAGTACATATCAACTTACACTAACCCTACTCCTAACCCCAACCTAACAGTCTACTTATCTAATGAGAATTAGTTGCAATGTAACTTCAATTCAACAAACGTACCATCAAAATAATGTGTGACCATTTTTAAAAAGAGACTTGTGCTTACATCACTCCAATATGACAATGGACACACTATACCTACACACAGTTCTGTCCAAACAGCATACATACGTTAATTTTAATCATAGGTGCCCTTTAAAGCCCAATGCAAATTTTATTTTATAACCTTATGCCTTAGTCTACCCCTTAAAACAGAATGTGAAGGGGTAGGGATGGAAATGTTCCTCAAAGAAAAGGACACTATTGCTAAACACTCACAAGTCATCATATGTTGTCTTACAGTGGTTGCCTAGTAACTTACAAAGCGTAGAGCATTGCTCTAGTGTCAACAAAAAGGTAGTGTGGTGCATCTCAAGTTTTCAGAACTCAAAATCACATTCAGTGTGATCGGTCCCACTCGCAAAGTTGTTTTGGGCTGTATTTGGTTGACACTGTTTGTTTTCAGCTCAAAAGTGTTTGAGGTTCTGGGTTTCCTCATGCACCTGTTATGACTAGTGGAACATGTTGCAAGAAGCATGTATTTACACAGTGGTCATGTTTAGTGGTGGAAAGAGTACTTCAAAATCATACTCAAGTACTATTACTTGCCCAAAAATGTAGTACAAGTAGAGTAAAAGTATCTGTTGTAAATATTACTCAAAGTATGAGTAAAACATAGCCCTTTTATAAGTACTCAAGAGTAGTAAGTAGTGAACATTCCAATGTGAACAGCTTGTATGTTAACATGCCATTTGTGCATGTGTGTGAAAACGGAACATTCTGTAGTCCAGTAGGTACTTGTTTAAGGCCATTTGGCGATTTCTGTTGTCATACAGTAATCATCCTTCATCAGTCTCTCGATCATTGTGTGTAAAGATTTTGGACATCTCCTTGGACACTTTAAATGCTTTCAAGTGGTTTTCTGCATTTATAAAGCACTCCTGTCTTCAGGTTGTTATGTACGATGCGATTTACTTTCTATGTGTGATTTGATTGGACAGGAATCAAAAGAGTTATTACCATAGACAAGAGAAAATTAAGTAGTTTACTAGGAAAAAGTGGAGTAAAAGTAGAGATACAGCACTAACAATGTACTTTATGGAAAGTAAAAAGTACACATTTTTAAAAACTACTTGGTAAATTACCATTCCTGAAAAAGAAATTACTCAATTACAGTAATTTGAGTATTTGTAATTTGTTACTTTACATCATGGACATTATGCCAGATGTGCTGTAAAAATCTAATTTCTTGCCACGGGGCTCTTCTGACAGACTGGACTATTCTGTCAAATCATTGGGTAAAGTTATCAGACTCAAAATATGTTGTGGAATATTTAGCATTGGTTGTTACAAGGGACTATTGCTAGCAAAATTTAGTGATTTTATTTAAACTTTTTTTTAGTTTTTGAAGATTATGATTGTTACAGGACGGCACGCTGGCTCAGTGGTTAAGCACTGTCGCCTTACAGCAAGACCCTGACTGGTTTGATTTCCATTTGGGCCAGTTGATGTGTATGCCTGGGTTTCCTCCGGGTGCTCCGGTTTCCCCCACAGTCCAAAGACATGCGCTATAGGTGAATTGGATGAGCTAAACTGAATTAGCCGAAGTGTATGAGTGTGAATAAGTGTATGGGTGTTTCCCAGTACTGGGTTGCAGCTGGAAGGGCATCCGCTGCATGAAACATATGCTGGAATAGAAACTAAGCTGAAGGAAAATGAATTAATGATTGTGACACATTAACACTGTTACTGTATGAATGTGATAAATCAGATCTTTTTTTTTTTTTTTACATTTGTGAGTCTCCTACATTTGTGAAGTTCCCTTACCCTTTCGTTTATTGTGTGGTCGTGAAAAATCTTTATTTTAAGGGCTGTACGGCACTTCCACTAAGCCCTACGCCTCCAAGAAAAAGAAAATCGGGACACTAGCACACCCTTCATGTGATTGCAAGAACCAAATTAAAGTTTTAAAATTGACAAGAGACTTTGAGAGAATTTCAAGAGAACTCCACAGTTTAGGAGCGTAATGAGAAAAAGCCCAGTGTGGGCCACATTAAGACGATCATTTTTGGGTGAACTTTCCCTTTAAGATGTTTATTAGCCTGTACTACAAATGGTCAGCTTAGACTTGTTGATTATTATACAGTATGTGAAAGGCATGATATATTGTATCAAAGTTGCATCAAAGTTATCAATGACACACTGTTTACAAAGGATATTATGACATGGCTAAACTGATCAAAAACTAAATAGAGAAGTAAAAAGTGAAATGTTTTGAAGAGGTAGTCAAAAATGATTGGATTGGAAACAGGAAGTAAATGTACTGTAGCTTTAGTTTGAAATTGTGTTTGTTTTGAAGGCAAACAATTAAAAGACACAATGTTTTCTTACCTTGTGTACATGCTGCATATGCACATAATGCACACCTTAGACTTAGTGAATGCACATGTTTAATGGGGTGAGGGAAGTAATGAAGTCAGCAATGATTTTAAATTCTGTTTCCCTTAATATATTTGTTAGATGATATATTTCATTCTCATTAGTGGAGTTAACTAATAAAATTTTCAAATTACAAGACATCATTATCCACACAAACACACACACACACAGGTTTGTATTTTTGTTCTAAAACAAGTCAAAGATACTGAAAGATGCAGTGCGACAACGCAAACCCATATACAAATAGTATATCATACTTTCATTTTTTTTGTACCCTTTAATACAGTCACATGGTTATGTATCAACAGATCAGAATTTACATATGGAAATCATATGCAGATGAGGTTATGCATAGTAAGTCTAGGCAATGTAAGCACCATGTGTGTTTTTTAGAGAAGTGATGATGCATGAAAGCGCAATCTTCCACTGACTAGAGGGATTTGGTGCAGGTTCTTGTGTACACTCTGTTTTACAAATCTGAAAACTTGTGTGGTTAGCACAAAAATTGCCTTTTGTGTGCACACACACTTTTACAATGAAATCTACCAAACATTTATATGAGGCCACACAAACCCACATTATCTTCTTTTTATATTCTTATGTAAATTGTGTGAGGTTATTGTGCAATTAAAGAAAGAAAGATCAGAAAATACATGCACCTGTCCATAGAGCTAGAGAAAAGTGGGCAAAAAAGATGCCCACACTGGCAAACTAATTTAAAACGCCACACTACAAAAAATGCTTTTCTTAGAGTTTTTGTCTTGTTGTCAGTGCAAATATCGAAAACAATGCATAAATCAAGAAACATGCTTGCGACGAGCACAAAATATAGTCGTGTCAAAATATAGTCAAAATTAAGTGAGTTTTTAGTTTTTAAATGATCTGCCAATGGGGTAAGCAAAATAATCTGGATTTTGCTTTGAGTAAGATAGCTTATCCCACTAGCAGATAATTTTTTTTTTGTTTTATAGAAAAATCTCTTAATTTTGACATATTATTTCTGTAAACATGACACTAATTGTGCGTGTCTTGAAAATGCTTATTGATTTAAGAATTTTTAGAAACAAGATTTTTTGCAGTGCAGGTGAATTTAGGTCCCTCGTGCAGATGTGATCCAATAAGCCAAAAGCACACTGTACAGTATCATCACCTTGCCACATTATTCTGGTCCTGTAATTTGAGTGTGAACAGAACAGAAAAGACAGCAATTAATGACCAACTAGCAGGAACATTTTGCCCAAGAGTACAAAATACACATTTCTTCCCTCAAAAATACAATATACGCTCACATTACAAACTAAACTTTAGAAAATTATCTTACTTACCTACTGTAAACTTTAGATTATCATCATAAAGTCTGTTCTGCAATGCAGTTCTCACTGCCTTCATGTGCTAATAGAATAATCAGACGGTTAAGTTTCCTAGATGGAGGTTGCATGTGAACTTCCTTTACTTATTTCTAAAGTCTTAAAAAGCCTCATTTACGATTGAGAATTTTTGTTTGCTGAGATTGTGAGTTAGTGCTAATTTTTGAGCATGACCAAGATAATTATACAGTAGCTGTATTATGGTAAGTTTGGTCTTTACATAATCTCTCATTGATATGTTACAGTTAAAATCATGCATATTTACATAATTAACCATTGGATGAACGTTTTACACTATAAAAATAACATTTAATTGCTGTTCAGTAATTAGCAAGGTGAATATTCAAATGACTTGGTGGCATTTATTGTTGTCAGTCAAAGGGATGCTACATTTCATTTGAAAAACTTTGGGATTTTTGCTAAGTGTCTTTAGATCAGGGGTGACCAACCCTGTTCCTGGGGATCTACCTTCCTGCAGATTTCAGTTGCATCCCATATCAAACACACCTACCTGTCATTATCAAGTGCTGTTCAGGTCCTAATTAATTGGTTCAGGTGTGTTTGATTAGGGTTGGAGCTGAACTCTGGCTGAGGACCAGAATTGAGAACCACTGATGTTAGTTGGAACACTTGCATTGTCTCTTATGATCAGGAGAATGTCTGTTGGTGGAGCAGCTGATATTAAGCTGATGGTCTACTAGTGCTCTAATGAGAATCAGTTGGCATGTAGTTACAAGATAAGTTATAGTAAAGAATATGAGCAACAGGGACCATCAAAATAAATTGATACCACGTTATAAAGATTACCCAAAGAAACAGACAAGAATGAACCTGGTGACCTCCAGGTCCTAGTGAGAAAGCACATGAACATTATGTGCTTGTAATTACAACTTCATAATTGGAAAATGTGATCATTATTGCTGTCAAGGACCACCTACCTAGATGTAAGGAAGCCATCAGACTGTCAAGTAAAGCAGCTGGCCACAGTTTGTTGTACATGGAGCTTAAGGGTGGTTTATCTGAAATGAATATAGTAGGTTACACAATAATAAACTGGTGTAGAAAACATATTTACAGCAACCTGCTGTACAAAGCTGGGAAACCTGGGATCTAGCCAAACAAGTGATAATACCTAAACGTAGTTTGGTTGTAAACCATCTTGCAAACTAAAGCCTAGTGATTATAGAGTTTGTCTTGTAATCCAAAGGTTGCATGTTTGATTCCCTGTACCTCCAGCAGTCGTAGGTGGGGTAAGTGAATGAACAGTGTTGTCAGTAAACACAGCTAAGGTGCTCTTGAGCAAGTCAGATAACCTTTAGTTGCTCTTTGGGCACTGCAGCAAAACGGCTGCTCACCACTCTAGGATTGTGTCACTGTTTGGATGGCTTAAATCAGTGGTTCTTAACTGGTTTGGCCACGGGACCCATATTTTTACATAGTCATCAAGCCGCGACCAAAATTTTTAGGAACTATAATATAATTTTAGGAATTATAATTAATTTGTATTTATTTATTAACATACACAAGTAGTGAAAGAAAAATCATGAGAAAATCAGCAAGACTTACAAATAAATAATATTTTATTGCTGACATTTAACAAAATTGATCAAATTATAGAAATATTACAAAGTAAAAACGACAAACACTGTAAACAGTGGTTAGGGTAAGGAAAGGTTGCTACCATAAACAAAACTGAACTGTTAATAAAACTTTAACACTGATCCTGTTTAACAGAACAAACCAGCAAATTGTAAAATGATTAAAACATCCATAACCATTTTTACATCTAATATGACAGCAATTATAAACATGTTTCACTTAACAGTAATTTGGGAAGTTAATGAGATAACTGAGGATGTGCATTACTGATGTGATAAGAGTTTCAAAGTCAGGAGTGATGGTAGACAGTGCTACCTAAATATCGTGCTCTATGTACAACCTGTTCCTTTGCTTGGAGTCAAGTTGCACCAAGGAAGATAAGCCACTTTCATACAAATCCGTAGTTCTGAATGGGATGGGTTTGATCGCACTTTACTGAATTTCTTTTTCAGCGTCTTATCACATGAAAGCTCCACGAGCTGACTCTCTATGTTGCTCGGCAACGTGACGCTTTCCATGTCGATTCCAAAGGGATTGGTTGTCGTGGGCGCATTTCAAAATAAAAGTCTGGTATACGCAAAACAAGTTAAAAATTAAACTTTTGTTGTTTTTTTGACCACACACTCCGCAACCCACTGAAAATGTTTCTGCGACCCATTTTTGGGTCGCGACCCACCAGTTGAGAAAAACTGGCTTAAATGCAGCAAAACACACTCTGAGTATGGGTTACCATACTTGTCAGTCACGTCACTCACTCTGTTTTTAAGGATCTCCTGCTGATGTCTCCACAGGACACCTTTGGGAGTCTCGTAGAGTCCATGCCTTGGCGAGTTGGTGCTTTTTTTCACAGCACACTGGGGATGTTTTCTGTTTCCTGCATTTTTACCCCAACTTTTTTTCAGCCTGTCAGTTCCACACGTTCACCCTAAAAGTTTTCATTTACGAAGTCGAATTCTGAACGAATTCTGACTCTAACGCTGAATTGAATATTCTAGCTGAACTTTTGGCAGTGCTGTTGTTTTATTTCTCCTTTGCCCACCAACAGCTGTTCAAATTCAAAGGGATGTCAGGCAGAGTTTGCTTTGAAAAGCAAGCGAGTAGAACAAATATTCTGCTATTCCCCAGGCCCCATGTTAGTGGGCTTGCAAACACCATTGCCCGAAGTGTGTACCACTGGAAGACGGAGATCAGTGAAGTACCCCCTAGCTGCCTCTCTATGGAGCCAACTAACAGTGGCAAGAGCTGGAGAAAAATGTATTAAGCCTTCTCTTTCCCTCACTGTGCCAGAAATGGCTCACCTTGCTCCCAATGGTGGATCCGGTATGCAGTGCCTGCTGGAAGAAAATTACCTTTTGTGGGAGTATTAATTCAGACATGCATCCTGCTGTCAAAGCATCACTCTAAACTTCTCTTCCCACTGTTCCGTCTCTCTCTCTCCGGGTCTCTAGAGCCCCAGTCTTCTTTTTTCATCATCAGTAACTGTCTGCCGTCTGCTGAAGAATAAGTTATTCCCTGCAAGTCTCTTTCTTAAAGCTTGTTTGGATCCTCATTGTTTGATCTGGCTTGATAAATAAGACTATTGCAGTTAGAAATTCATGGCTGCCCTGTTTCATCAATAAATGATTAGTTTGCTGTGCTCTCTGGTGATTGATAGGTTGTGCATGGGATGTATTGGAACCAGATGAATTCAATACGGTGCCGGTCGCAGGGGAGCTACAAAGCATATCAGCTCATGAAAAATTGAGGTCAATGGAAAATGTGAAAAAGAGTAAAAGAGGAAGGAACGGGTTGTGCTGGAAACACAGTTGTTTCTTGTTATCAATGGATTGTAGACACACTTTAAGCATCAGATCGAATCAAAGCCATGTATGGTCTTTATTTGAAGATTGCGTTCTCTACTCTTGCAGTTCGCAAAACCAGGAGTGGACGGCGAGGGCTCCATTTTCTATGCCAAACAGTCCGGGCAGGGCTCAAAAATCCCAGATCTCTTCGCTACGGAGGGTAAGTGTGGCAAGTCGTGATACGATTTTCCTTCTGTCTCCCTGGAGTTCCATTCCCTCCTCTTCCTTCGGCAGATACAGCTGTTTTACATAATTGCTGATAGGCACTGTGGCTGTTGTTTTTGTTGGAGTCTTATTCTCTTGCGCTCCATCTTTCTCTTATGCCATCTCTGCTGTGTGATTGTGATGCATTTATGATTAAGGGAGTGAGAGAGAGAGAGTGGCAAAAAATAGGGATCTTGTACTCTTGCATGTGTGCGGCGCAATACAGCGAGCGCAGGCGTGTGCGCGCCGCAAATTGCTTTGAATTGACAGGCTGTTCTCCAAAGCCCACCTACATTAGGGAAATACGCTCTCATTCTTGGATAGAATGCCGTCCTGTGAGAGGAATATTAAAGCTCAGCATGGCTTCAAACGCTGCGGAGGGCTTTAAATCATAGATAAATTCAATCAGGCCATTTTGTTTAAAATGTATGCAAGTGCCTTGTTAGCTATGTGCCAGGGAAAACAAAATGTTTCCATTTTTTTCCTGATAGGTAATCAAAATGTTCATAAGTTATTCATGAGAAATTTCTCTGTCTCATTCTTTCTGCTTTTTCTCTACATTGGTTTCTGGTCTTCGCTTTCATTCATTCAGCTCTCTCTCATTCTGTTGCATATAGACACTTATACTGTATGATATTGTGTGTGTGTGTGTTTTATTTTTTTTACAGACAGTGTATTCTGTCAGCTCAGATTTTTGTACTTTTGTACTGTACTCTATGTATATTTCCAAACTACAATATGCCAAACTGCTAAATACAGAACAAGAATCATTTGCTTGGTTCATTTTCAAGGATTACAGTGCAGTCACAAAATACTAATTATTTAAAATCTTGATAATAATTAATAATAAGATGTATAAGACGATAATAATAATAATAATAATAATAATAATAATAATAATAATAATAATAATAATAATAATAATAATAATAATAACAATAATAATAGAGAAGATGATAATAATAATAACAATAATAGTAGTAGTAGTAATATTAATAATAATATGTTGATGATGATAATAATAATAATAATAATAATAATAATAATAATAATAATAATAATAATTGAAAATAATACAGTTATTTGATTTAATATAATATATGATTTAATTTAGTCTGATCATTATTTTATCTTTTTTTATTTTACATATTTCAATAAGTACAGATCAGAATAATAAGTACTTTCTACAATTTGTGAATAAATATAGCTATATTATTATTTTAAAAGATTACAGTGCAGCCCCAGAATACTAATTTCATTAATTTTCTTTTTGGCTTAGTCCCTTCATTAATCTGTGGTCGCCACAGCGGAATGAACCGCCAACTTATTCAGCATATGTTTTACAGATGCCCTTCCAGGAAACAGCCATACACTCATTCACACTCATACACTACCGACAATTTAGCTCACCTAATTCACCTATAAGCACATCTTTGGACTTGTGGGGGGAAACTGGAGCACCCGGAGGAAACCCACGCGAACACGGGAGAACATGCAAACTCCTCTCAGAAATGCCAACTAACCCTGACGGGACTTGAACCATGTGACCTTCTTGCTGTGAGGTGATTGTGTTACCCACTGCACAACCGTGACACCAAATACTATTAAATATCATTCAAAATCTTAATAATAAAGACATATCATGAAATAATAATAATTAAAATAATAAATAATAATAAATAAAATAATAAGGATAATTTATGCAATGTAATGTAAGTATTTATATAGCGCATTTACTTTGTATGGCCATACACCCAAAGCGCTTCACAATCATAAGGGGGGTCTCTCCACACCACTACCAGTGTGCGACATCCTCTTGGATGATGCGACGGCAGCCACAGAAAAACGGCACCAGTGCGCTCACCACACACCAGCTATAGGGGGAGAGGAGAGACAGTGATAAAACCAATTCAGTTGATGGGGATGATTGGGAGGCCATGATGGTTAAGGGGCGAGTGGGATTTTGGCCACGCCAATTTAAGTTAATAAATAAATATTCATTCATTCATTTTCTTTTTAGCTTAGTCCCTTTATATCCGGGGTCGCCACAGCAGAATGAACCGCCAACTTATCCAGCATTTGTTTTACGCAGCGGATGCCCTTTCAGCCACAACCCATCTCTGGGAAACATCCATACATTCTCATTCGCACACTATGGACTATTTTAGCTTACCTAATTCACCTGTACCGCATATCTTTGGACTGTGGGGGAAACCAGAGCACCCGGAGGAAACCCACACGAACACTGGAAGAATATGCAAACTCCACACAGAAATGCCAACTGACCCAGCCGAGGCTCGAACCAGCGACTTTCTTGCTGTGAGGCAACAGCACTACCTACTGCGCCTGTACTAAGTACAGATCAGAATAATAAGTATTCTCTTCAATTTGTGAATGAATATATCTATATTATTATTTTAAACAGCCACAGTGCAGCCTCGAAATACTTATTAAATGTCATTAAAAATCTTAATAATAAAGACGTATCATAAAATAATAAGGATAGTTTAATTTAATAAGTAATTTTTATTTGATGTAATATATTAACATATGATATAATCTATTTTTATTAAATGTTATTTGACATTTATTAATAAGTACAGATCAGAATAAAAATTGTTACATTTTTTTCACAGAAATAAGTAGAATGTTATTTTATCCATATTCTCTCTTTTTTTCTCAAATTTTATTGAAAAATTAACACAGACACTTGCGTTCAATATGCTTTCTACCAATTGACTCACAAATCTGACACTTTTGTATGTGCATGGCCCCTTTGCACACTGGGTGAAATGAGCAAGACTGTGACTGAGCAAGTGCATTGTGTCTTTTACACGCCATGAGGTCATTCAGTGAGTAATTGCAGGCGCTCCGGAGCTGCCATCACTTTACTCATAAGAGCGGAGCCAGCAGTCCTGGTGATGGAGTTGAGTTTCCCCTCGCTCATGCAGATCTCACATTAGCCTCGGACGGTACGTCTGCAACCATGCTTATAAAAGCCCCTCGATGAAGGCTTATACCTACTCTGGACACTCGATCATGTCCCATGGGGCAGAAGATCCACATAATGTCATTCCTAATGGCAGTGAGCGAAAAAAAAGAAATAAAACTAGAAACCTCTTTTTAACTACATCAATTGCTGCAGAGGGATAATCAAACATGCCATGACTGAAAGAGCCATTCCCATCACCTACCGAAGGAGGAGTGCATCTGCTGTCAGCCTATCATTAGCCGAGATTGTCTTACCTTTGAATGTCAAAGGCACCAAGCAATGCAGTTTGCATCTCAGGATCAAGAAAGCCCATTAAATGCTTTGTGAAGTGCTGAGCTCGGTCGGGCTTGATTTGATGTGAGGTGAAGTGTTCTGGGTAATGCTGAAGAGTGTTTATCACTTTAACCCTCATGTCTTGTCTGCCGAAAGAAGACGTTCCATCTCCAGACAGGCTTTTTTTTCTTCTTTGTCTGTGTTAATGGTCTACATTTTGTGAGAGGCTATTGAGCGTTTTTGTAACAAACATTAATTGATTTGTAGTTAGTCCCAGCAGGGCCTGTTCATTTATAATGTCATCTTGCCATGTGCACTGCGAACAAACAATGGAAACAGGGTTTCAAGGTTTTTCCTAATGCACCGACTTGATTCTACTTAATGCCGCTCTCTCTTATTCCAAGGTTACTTTGATAGAATGTTTCAGAAATGTTCATGTCAAATAATAACAAATCAACATTAAGTAAAACGCTGAATTAAACGTAATACTTTAAAGACTATAGTCCTCAAATTAGTATTTATTTTAGCCAAAATGGTCTCCACTAATCTGTGTTCCTTTTGTATTTGCACAATTAGGTTACAGTACGATTGTGAATAGTTGTTTTTGATGAAAAATGTCTAAAGCAATCGATCACTCAAAAGGTATTGTGTGCTAGTCATTTTTTCAACCTCAAAAGGTAGAATTTTTGGTCACTCCTTATTTTAAGGTATAATTTTCCCTATTAACAAGACAGTAGCTATGACTTTTGCCTCAGTAAACAGCTAATTTGCTGCCTATTAATAGTTATTAAAGTAGTTGGGACTACTGTAGGTACATTTGGAAAACATGAAGGAATTAAGTTAATGCATTAGTTTTTACTAATTTAAGTGGATTGAACACAACACAATTAAGTTGCCCCCCCCCCCCCCCCCCCAAAAAAAAAAAAAAACTCAAGAATTATGTTTAAACTGCTTCTCATTTTAAATAAGTAGTTTGAACAAACAGCAAACGTCATTTTTTGGAATGTATTGACTACAGATATGGATTTAGAATAAGGTCTCTTTTTTAAATACAAATGAAAAATCAATTTCTTAATTTTAATACCCTATTAGTGAGAATTGGTCCTTCAACTAAAGTATTAATCACATGCTCTTTATTATAGAACATTAAAAATATTATAATTTTCTTCGAGAGTGAAAAAAACATACTACAGTAAGTACTACTTCAATATGGCCGCGTAATAAAAATAATTATAATAAAAGGCTAGCAATAATATCATCGCTCAGCATTAGGTGCACAGCAGCAAGACTTTTGGCAGAGAACTATGACCTTATTTTAATGACAAATGTCTGATATACTGCTAACTTATGTTTTTATTTAATTTATGCATACGCAATGAAGCCTGCTAACTGTGTGTGGTTCAAATGAAAGAATATGTAAACTTAAATTATTAAATAGTAATAATTCAAACAAAGCCGCAGAGGACTTTTATTTTGAGGGCATCGTCACGAGCTCAGATTTGGTTGACCAGTCAGAGGAAAATGGCTGTTTTAGCACGCCTACATGTGTTTAATGAATTTTAAAGTCGTTTATCCGTTTTCCTTCCCTAAAGTCAAAAAAACTAAAACAAAAGCCTAAATCTCTTTTTTTTTTCATTTTTTGTGAACAAATGAAAAACCTAAAAACTACCGTTTTCTTCAGTCATGGAAATTTGGGTAAACAAAAAAAAAAATCAAAATTAAAATCAGTCTATTCTCGTTATTTGTTTTTTTCTTTTTTTTGATCTGAACACAAGATTAAGAGTCAATATTTATGTTTTCCTTTCCTTTCAGGAAACAATTAATGGAAAAACAAGTTGTTTTTTTGTTTTTTAATTTCTGGTTTGAATTTGAAAAAACGATTGAATGAATGATACGGGGATTCATAGGGCCTAATGTGAATAAATGATCTCTTTGTAATAATATTGTGATATGATTTATCCCTCTAATTATCTCTTTAAGATGATAGTTAATGCACCTTTCAAGTTGCATCCAATTTATGTACATTACTGTAACTTTATTGGCCTTTGCAGAAAGAAGTGTCTTCAGAGCCACCAGCAAAAGGAAAGAGGCAGTAGTAGCATCTGAAGTCCCGGAAGATGAAAATATAAAGGTGGATCTTCCATTAGAACAGGTGAAGATGACGAGTAATATCCATATTAATAACGACATCTTTCGGTCTTACATTTTATTGTTTGAAGCTGAATGTTTCCTTATCCTACAGATGGAAGTGGAAGAAGTCGAGGAGGAACAAAACTCCTATACAGATGTCCAGCTAGAAAGCGGTGGTGAGAGCCCTGCCAAAAGCATTCAAAACCATCCAAATTCATCTCCTAGTACTAATAAGGTCAAGAAGAATTTAGTTGGCACCCTAATAATGTCTTCTCTGCATACAATCTGAATGTCAACGCTGTGGTCTTCTTTACTGTTCTTTGACAGTTTTTTCAAATTCAAAAATTTTCAAATTTTTGTGTTTTTTTCATAATCATATGCAAAAAATTCAACACGTAAACAAACCTTGCGCACTGAGTCTGATGGGTGTTAATTAATCCATTACGAAAAAAGCGCAAAACATGTCAGAGACAATTCAAGCAGTGATACTGTTCTCCTCTCATCTCCAAAAGCAGAAAAAGAAAGAGTAGTAGGCTTCATATTGTGTTCATCCAATGCTGCATAGAGGAAGGAGAGTTCAGCTCATTATCAAAGAGCTGCGCTGGATTATCCCGAAATGCAAAGTTTATTTCAGGAAATCAGTGGAATTTTAATTTATTGCTTGTGATACTTCACACATTCATGTATGTAAACAAATGCTGAACAGAGACTGGCAGTACTATAGACATAATAGATGGCATACGCACTGACATGTCGAAGCAACGGAATGAAAGCAGACCATGCTTTCTATTATAATGTCTATGGGCAGTACGTCAAATGTATGGACACACACACACATTTCTTGTCCAATTTCTTTAAAATTACATTGTAAACCGCATATTACCATTAATAAACTAATGAAAGCTACTGCTTTATTAACCTTTTCAAATGTATATATTAATTGTCTTACAGTATTTACCACTAGAGTGAAATAACAATGGAAAAAAAATTGACATTATTTTGTTCCACCGTAATCTTCGATGTCCTTGATGAATAAAGTTATGTTTAAAGACTTTAGAGCAGTTTAGAATTTTGAAAGACAGGGCTTTATTAAATCTCCTCCAGAGTCTTTCAGGGCCATCAGCCATTCACAGACAATAGAGGAGTGTGTGTGAACGACGTGTGTGAAACGGCCCCTGCAGTACCTACTCCAGCCTACAGAGACACTGCTGAGAATGAGCTTAACCACACACACACACACACACACACACACACACACACGCTCACACACACACACACACACTCAGGTCCTCTCTTGGACAAAATTAAAAAAAAAACTTCACTAAAGGTCTTTTCACTTGATTTTATCATGTTTTAAGGCATAACCAAAAAGGGTCCCCTCTTGGCTCTAGGTCCCATCTTAGTGGGTGTGACACCAAGGTCCCCTCTTAGATACAGGCAAGTGTACTCGCACATGCACGCACCCACCCACCAGACAGCAGGGCAGAGGTGTGCCATGCACTCAATCCAGCCACTGGTTCTCAACTGTCTGCCACATTCTGTCTTTATTTTATTCACTGTGTTTGCCATAAGGTTATCTATTGCTCAAATGACGGCTTTCTGCATTTGACCTTTTGCTTGTACTGTGGCTATGAACTGTAAAAACACCTCTCAGTTTTTTAGATGTGAAAAACAGAAAAAATCTAACCCAGTTAGAATTTTTTATGAAGGACGAAAGTTTCAGAGGCAATGTGTCAATACGATTGACACAACGTGAGGTCGAATACATTTTTTAATGTGCAAAAATTGTGCATGAAAATTTCAGATTCGGTGTGCAATAACCTTTATTGAGCCATATTAACAGAGTAATTGCACAAAAGTTAATTTTAACTGGATGTTATGTATGTATTTGACATAATGTACTAATTCCATAGATATAGTCGTGAAAAAGTTAGGACACCCTATCTGAATTTCATGGTTTTCTTAATCAGGACATTATAAAAAGACTATACTGTATGGTCATAGGGAGGTCTTCAAATTTGTACGATAAAAAAAGATGAACAACATCAATTGGCATCTCACACAATGTCATTATTTAACAAAAACAAAGCCAATACAGGAAAGCCATGGGTGACAAAGTTGGGCCACCCTATATGATTCAGATGCGTATAGATCCAGTTTTAGCAGTAATTAAAGTAATCATTTTCTGTATGACGCTATCAGTCTCTCAGATCATTCTGGAGGAGTTTTTTTGCACAGCTCCCATTACAGCATTTCGGTCAGGACATGAGGTCTTTGACTGGACTTTTGAAACACCTTCTTTTTTTGTTTTGTTTTATTTTTCATCTGTTCTACTGTAGATTTGCTTGTGTGCTTGGGATCATTGTCTTGTTGAATGACCTATTTTTTTCAGCTTTTTTGGGGTATCAGCGTTGTGTTCAAACTCTCCTGAAGGCTCCACACCAACAAACTTTTAAAATTTCAGCTGATGATCCGTTTGGGCATTTGATTTGCTGTGCCTTATTTTTGTTAATGCTATATATCGTTGCTCATCTAAAGTTTTATTTTCCAAGTTTTAAGCCATATAAAAGAGTTTCAGTCAATATTATATACCCCTGGGGTATGAATAATTTCAGGCTTGACTGTATATATGCAGATGTCACATTTGCCCACTCCACATTAATGTAGCCACCATATTGGTGCAGTTAAACTTTTCTAAATATTTTAAAGCTGCCACAGCATTCTACAAAGTCTACTGGTATATTTCAACTATTTCCAAAGTTTTCATTTCTGAAACTATGTTGGTTTGTGTTGGATTGAAAAAGAACACATCTGGATTTACATCTAGATTTCTTGCAAACAGGTATTCATCTGTGTATAACCATGACTGCAGGTGCAAAGCCAATGCTCTTAAGAGTTTTCAAAAGTTTTGGTGTGGCTGAATACACACTTTTGTATAGTAGCGTATAGAAACAGCTTCATATGAGGTATCTGTGTGCATTTATGAGAATATCCCCCATTGGAAAAGAGCACAAGACTGTCATATCTCTGCATTCTCCTCACACAATAGATGAAGTCATGAGGATAGAAGCAGTGTTTTGCTTTTTTTTTTTTGGTCTGTGATCTAACCCCCATAAAACGACTCCATTTAGATACAGCAGTTATTGTGTCCAACAGTCCTTGACTCGTTATAGTGTGAATCTCATAACATTGATGAACAGACACAACAATGCTTTGCAATATTACAACGGCGTGCAATTTCACAGCGCTTTGAAACAGGAAGATATCGAGTCTTATTTAAACAATCAATAACATGCAGCATTCCGTTTAATGAAAACTATAATTTCAGACAAAGGCAATTACACCACCGGGTATTGTTTTGGTGCGGTGACTTTCTGCTGTAGTCGGCATTTTCATAATAAAGATATTCTTATCGGAATAATTATTGACCGGGGAGCTGCGGTTATTACCTTGTTAAGGACCTCATCAATAGTATAATTCATTTCTTATCACGTTTAGTCCTGTATGGAGATTGCCAAATCGAGGGGGGTGCTATAGATCTCGGGAATGGGCCGTGTGTAATAGCGAGTAGTAATTTTCACCAGTCCAGCCTCGGCTAATTGGCAGAATCATCATCACCGCTCAAAACATGATTTGATTTACAAGAGCAGACGAGGGGTCGCTTTTACGACCGTTCGCAGCGTCGGCACTAAAGACATGTAAGTGCTAATCTTGCAGGACTTGCTTAGAAGGACTAACCATTAACCATGTTCCCCAGCACTCAACAATGTCCAATAAATATCCGCACTCTGAAGGCTTGTATTCCCATTGCACGCATAGCGGCGACACGCGCTGTTCTTTTTTCCGTCCTGCAGTGTTTATTATCCAGCATCGTAACGCTTGATTATGACCCTCCAACTGATCTATTTCATAACAATCTGACGTTAACGCGTATATTATGGGGCAGATATTTTTGCGATAATGAGTTACTATGAGGCTGCTGTGCATTTCATGCTGGGGTGACTGTTTAAATCTGCCGTCATAGAGTTGATATACAGTATTTTACAATGGCATTGAGAATTAAGCATAACAGATATCTTCTTTTGCTGGAGCCCTAATGTAAAACGCTGCTTTGTTGAAGAAGTGCTCTGATGTTTGAAAGCATGTAATATAAGGAGGCTTCTTAAGAGCTTGATGTATTTGAAAGCTTCTTCAAATATTTCATTCACTTCATATGAGTCATGCTTCAAAATAAATATTACCTCATCTTGGACGTGCCTTTGAATTATATCGCTCCCCCGCTACTGTTACCGGAGTTGCGCTTTTTATTGATGAACAGATTCAATTATATGATAGTGTTTTAGCCGTCTGAACAGAAGTGATGCCGTTTTTGATTTGCATTAACACACAGTGAACCCCAGCCGGTAGATAAAAGAGAAGCTAAGCTGTCACCAAGACATCAGCGCTGTTTACTGTACGCATGTTCGCTTGTAAATAAATCACAAACAAATCTGCTGAAGTGTGTTTTGGTTGTCCATTTTCATAGTACGGAAACTGTCATGTTAAAATAAAAGAGAAAAATAACTGTTAGGAAATTATTAATTACACTGGTAATGCATTATTATATATTTGTTGATGTGTGTAATAAACACGAAAGCTTGTCTGTGGATGTGTAGAGTAATATCATTTGATCACTTTTTGATGATCCGTTTGTTGAATTTAAGTTACATTGCAACTAATTCTCATTAGATTATCAGTAGACTGTTAGGTTGGGGTTAGGGGTAGGGTTAGTGTAAGTTGACATGTACTTGCAAAGTTTCTTATTGTCTGTTGAATGTCTGTATCAAGAGATATTAAGTAGACAGTCTACTAATACTCAAATAGACCATCGAAATAAAGTGTTACCATATCATTTTAGAAGAGTTTAGCTCAAATTTTTCTTTTAAATGATTCATGAGGAAACATTTTCTTTTTAGGCAGTTTTATTATAGTTATTACATCTGATATTTATATTTTATTAATTTTATTTGAGCTTTATTGTATTTGGAGAAATAAAGTTCACTGAAAAAATATGATGACATATGTTTAATGTTGCTTTCATTTGAATCATTTATTCAGGCTTCTACTACTTTTTTTTAGTCATACAAAGTTGATCTTAACAATTTTAGTCAGTTTGACCAATCCAAGTTGAGATGACTAGAAATGTTCATTTGATTCAACTAACATTTTTTTTTTGGCAGCAATATTTTACTGTTTTTTAGTTGAGCAGTGATTGACATTAACAATGTTTTAATTCTAAATAGAATTTCAAAGCACATTTCACAGATGAAAACCAATTGAATTTCATAATCAAAAATATCATAATTGGTAGGGGTGCGATGAGATGCTTACTCCACAAGACGAGACATGAAATTGAGTTCATGAGAACAAGACTACACTCAAAAAAATGAGTACTGCTGCTCGTTCAAACTACCTGTTTAAAATGAGCTGAAACAACACAATTCTTGCACGTTCTTTGGACAGTTTACTTGTTTTATTTTCAGTCCACTTAAATTTGTAAACCATTAAGGTAACTTAAGCTTTTTGTGTTGGGACAACATGAAGGAATTGTGTTGGTCCAACTACCTGGTTAGAAAATTTGTAGTTCCTAGTATGCTTTGTGTGGAATTGAATTAAATAAGGGAAATATTGAAAATAAAAGTAATCTTAGGTGTTTAAAGTTAATAGAAAGACTTGTTAGAGTTTAATATTCACTTTAGTTTAAAGATTTAGAAGATTTTTATGTAATGCTTTGAGTTTTGAGATTACCAAGCACCCATGCTTTGAGTGTTGGCAGCAAAAATGAGCAAGTGCAGGTTGTGTCTTTGCTCAGTGAGCAATAACTGTCCTAAAATTAGTTCTGAGATCATTCATTCGTTCATTTTCTTTTCGGCTTAGTCCCTTTATTAATCCGGGGTCGCCACAGCAGAATGATCCGCCAACTTATCCAGCATTTTTTTTACGCAGCGGATACCCTTCCAGCCGCAACCCATCTCTGGGAAACATCCACACATTCTCATTCACACTCATACACTACGGATAATTTAGCTTACCCAATTCACCTGTCCGCATGTCTTTGGACTGTGGGGGAAACCGGAGCACCCGGAGGAAACCCACGCAACCACGGGGAGAACATGCAAACTCCACACAGAAACGCCAACTGACCCAGCCGAGGCTCGAACTAGCGACCTTCTTGCTGTGAGGCGAACGTGCTACCCACTAGGCCACCGTGGCGCCCTTTAGCTCTAAGATCAGTATTGTGAAACATGCTTAGACAATATTATTGCACTGTTTTTAAGAGATCTCCCCATAAGATTAAATTTTAAGAGTTCTCCCCTGTACAATTTCACTTGACAAATCTAACTTCTTTCCACAAATTGGACTTTAAAAATAAAATGTAATGTTTGGGATTTCATATAAATTTTTCCTCAGTTTCACTTTCGTTCAGCAACATTTCATTCATACCCTGTGACAAACTCTGAGCTTCTGGATGTGAGTCTGAAGTAAGGACTGATAGGAGAGAGTTGTTTTATTAGAGTTTGATACCACACAGAATGAAAAAAAAAAAAGTTCATAGTTCACTATGTATGTGTGCTTGGAGATGCGGGTCTGTGGTCCTTTACTGACTCAATAGGTGCAGAGAATAGTGTCAAACAGTCATGTTTATAGGCTATCTTGTCAAAAAAAAAAATGTGGCTGAAAGTCCTACATGACGGTAAAAGTTTGATTAAGGTTTTTACATGTCTGTACTGCATTTCAATAATGTGACAAAAACAGGAATACTCCACATCTTCATTTTATTTGTGTTTACGCTGATTATGACTTTCAGAATATCTAAAGTGCTATTTCATTCATAGTTTCAAAACATGGTTAATGTGTGTGGCTGCAGGTGTAGCCTGTGTTGGACCGGACGCTGCAACTGTTGAACTCTGGTGAAGAAAAAAAAAGCAGTTACGTTATACACGCCTGCCCAACTGAGTGACGTGCAACACTGAGGCCAGCCTGGGTTGCCAAGTGTGTGCAAAGCACTTGATTTGCAGTCCAAATATCCTGCCTCCACTCTTCAATGAAAGTTTGACCTCCACGCTCCATCATGCTAACATCACAACTCATGAGACAACTTTTCACCTCGACGAGAAATGTTTTTTCACGATTTAATCTCATGATATCTTGTAAAACGAGATCTTGTCACACCCCTTAATAATCTGTAAAATGTCATAAATATCATAATATATAGACTATTTAAGAAAATTTAAGGACTAATTAAAAACAGTCCAATGAATCTTGAAGCAATTATTCCATAGATATTCCATATTCATTGGTTACTGTAACACATGGATGTGACAATGACAACTAAGGTGTGGATCCACCTGCAGATTTATTAGCGATGTCAGGTAAGCAGAGGTCAACAGGAATAAACAGATGCATACAGACAGTCCAGAATCATGGTCAAGAGCAGGCGAGGAGTCAAAAGGCTGGCAGCAGGCAGGGATAAACAGATTAGCAAGGCGAAGGTAGAAACATGGGAAACCAAGACTAAGGAAACACGTTGTAATGTCACATGAAGTAAACAAGACTCAGCAACAGAGAGTGTTGCTGTGTGGATTAAATAGTCAGTGAATCAGTAGTGAGTGGCTTCAGCTGGGAGTCTCTAATCAGTGGTGACTTGAAGCAGATGAGTGTGTGTTGCATGACTGGGGATGTTGTTCATAAAATAGCGGATTTGTAGTTCTTGTGTAATAGTGTGTGTACCAGCGATCTCTGGAAGTTTAGATCGCTGGTGATCGTGACAGTTATTATAGATGCAGATCCCATAGATGTTGTTCTGATGTTTTGAAGACATTTAAAGCTAAAAAAAAAGGTGCTTTCTATTATTAGGGCTGTACTATATATAGTTAAATCTACTTTTGTGTGATAATAGGGCAATACCTTGCCATTTTCATTGTGTTGCTTAGTATGCATCTGCTTGCTCACTGGCTCCTTTTCTGTTGTAGGCTATAAGAAACTTGAAAATAATTAAAATCATTTATATAATAGAGCTAAAACATGCTCAAGTCCAGCCAGGAACTACTTTAGCTGGGCTTTTACTTAGAATGCTCATCAGTCAAGCATTCATGAGCTCCAAAAAAGTATTTTAATATTAAAAACATGAACTTTTATTGTAATAACTCTTCCTAAGGGCTCATTTAGCATGTCGAGACAACTACTTTTGTTCAGCGCCTACAGTAAATCCATCCTGAGAAAGAATTAGGCCGCACACGTGAATGCGGCAATCGTTTGTTTTGATTTTAACCATATTGACTGATTTAGCAATCAGTCAGCTAAGCAGTTTTTCTTAATTAATATTGTTAGATATGCCGATGTTTCCTGGCGCGTCTGATCAATCGTCTTCCTCCTCCACAGAGTTTTGTGATAAAAATCAAATAGATATTGATCACATTATCGATCTCCTTTTGCCGTGTCAATACAATATCTGTTCATTTATCTTCTGCTTTGCTCTCTGGCTACAGTTCCCCAGCTTAGTCTCACTGTTTCGAAGTGCGTTTTTCACAAGGTCAACCATAATCAACCCCAGACGAGAGCACGGGCTGCGAGCAGCTCTCTCAGGCTTTCAGGCCTCTGCAGCAGACCATTCAATTACTGTTTATTAGACGGTGGATAGTCATTAATCAGATGGAGATGCACTGGTTTGATCCAATAGACCACTGGACCACTTAAGAAAACACAGCCTCTCTGTCTTCAATCCCTCTTATAGAAATACCTAAATATTGAACTTTTTTATTCTTGAATGTCTTTCATCTTTTGTTCATCTTCATGTCAACTTTAAATTTTGTTTTGTGTACAACACAAATAGAATGATTTTCAAGCTGTTCTTTAACCACGAGGGAAAGTAAAGTGATATTGCTGTCAAGTAAAATTATAAATAAACATTAAGCTGCTTTTTTAGTCTGTTTCTCACATAAAGCTACAGTATGTGAGTTTCATCTTTGTTGTTTAGCTGTATTTGTAGTCAGTAATAGTTGTTCTTATGCATTTTGATTAGTGCTGTTTTAAGCATTAGAATTCCAGGTAACACTTTATTTTGATGGTCCATTTGAGTATAATTTGACTGTCTACTTAATATCTGTTGATATGGACATTTAACTGACTATAAGAAAAGTTGCAAGTACATGTCAGCTTACACTAACCCTAACCCCAACACTAACCCCAACCTAACAGTCTACTTATAATCTGATGAGAATTAGTTGCAATGTAACTTAAATTCATCAAATGGACCATTCAAATAAAGTGTGACCGTATTCCCAATATAAAATGAAATGGCTTTAAAACTCTTACAATACACTTAATTGTAGTATTAATCATTTTTAAGACATACATAAAAATGTAAAATGTAACTATTTTGTTAGACAATGTTTTGTGTTGTTTTGGACTATAATACATTTACCCCCGGTTTCACAAACAAGGTTTAAGGCTAGTCATGAATTAAATTGAATGTTTGAGCTGTCTCATTTAAAAATAACTTGCAGTGTGAAGTCTTAAAATATGTCAGAGTCATTTTTGGTCTCCAGGTGCACACCAGTAATGTATTTTTCTAAGGCCGTTTTTATGAATGTTGTGTTGCTTGAATTTAACTAAGGTCTAATTTAACTAAGGTCTAGTCCTGGCTTAATACACACACACACACACACACACACACACACACACACACACACATATATATATATATTCATTCAACACATAATTATCATCTAAAGTTGCTGATGCAATATTACATTAAAGTTGTTTAAAAAAAAAAAAAAAGATTTTTCTGGCCAAAATAGACCCAGAATGAAAAAAATTTAAATATATTACATAAAAATATATATATTTAACAATTTTCAAATCAAACCTGAACTTAAAGCCATTATTTCCCTATTTGCTATTTTAGTATCATTGATGAAAAGACCAATTGAACTGATGCACAAAGACATCCTCATGTTATACAATGTCTACCGCTTTATAGTTTTAACTGAACGAACTTAACTATAAAAGTAAGTTCGTAACTCCAGTTGACATATTCCCACACCCAATAGAAAAATAAATGTTTAAATAGTATTAAAATACGTTGTTTTTGTGACTGCCAAGCTTTTCAATATGAGACACACAATTGGTTGCCCGTTGTGAAGCATACAGGTAGGCAATAGTTCCAAAATGTTAACGTTTGTGATTCTGAACCACAAAACCTTATCGTGTACTGTTGTATTTTTGACAATTAGTAAGGATTTCTAAGCACTTAACATTAACATTTTTATTTATATAGTTATTTTTTAGACCTGGCGCCACGGTGGCCTAGTGGTTAGCACGTTCGCCTCACAGCAAGAAGGTCGCTGGTTCGATCCCCGGCTGGGCCAGTTGGCATTTCTGTGTGGAGTTTGCATGTTCTCCCCGTGGTTGCGTGGGTTTCCTCCGGGTGCTCCGGTTTCCCCCACAGTCCAAAGACATGCGGTACAGGTGAATTGGGTAGGCTAAATTGGCCATAGTGTATGTGTGTGAATGAGAATGTATGGATGTGTTTCCCAGAGATGGGTTGCGGCTGGAAGGGCATCCGTTGCGTAAAACAAATGCCGGATAAGTTGGCGGTTCGTTCCGCTGTGGCGACCCCGGATTGGTAAAGGGACTAAGCCGAAAAGAAAATGAATGAATGAATTTTTTAGACCTCTTAACAGATTTGAACATTTCTGTATTAAATTTGACAGTTTGTACTGCATGATTTTGTGGTCAAGAGTCACATTTTACAATGATGCTTTATTATAGTATAGTTATACATCAACTAACAATGAACAATATTTGATACATAATCTATTTCATTGTTAGTTAATGTTGGGTCTATTAAGTACAATTCAATGAAGCAACATGTGACTTTAATAATGTTTTAGTATATGCTTTTTACTGTAAAATGTTTTTTTTTGTGCTTTATTTATTTATCTTTAAGTAAACTATCTCTTTAACAAGGCAGTTAACTAACTAAATGTCTTTCAGTACTCGTGAAAATGATCAAATGCAATCCAAATAAAAGAAACACAACAAACTTGGTTAAACATCCCAGCTGAGCTGATTATCATTTATATAGTACTCATGTGGCAGTGCTTGAGTAAAAGCCATATTTCTTTCCATTCAGGAGCCGCATTAGCCTGACTTTAATATATCATTTTAAGGCGTAACTTGACAGCTTCACTAAATGAGGATCGCACTGCATTGAAATGTAATTAGATCAAAGGATGAGATTCTGATTTATGTTTTCAGGACACCAAGGGGGAGGAGATGCCCTCAAAGAAGTCGGCAATCCGATCGCACATGTCGAAGTTTTTAAAGGGTAAGTTCCTGAATGTCTGCAAAACCACAGACACGGTTCCAGGAATACAAGGGATACACTTATAGAGAGACCACTAATACAATGCACAGTAATAATAGAGTTCTGCCTATCACGAAGGTCTTCATCACTAAATAACACGTTAGACAACATCCAGCTACTGATACTATATGAGATCATCTTTAATGCTATTAAATCCACCTTTCCTTTGCTGTGGCAGATTTATTTGATGGAAAATAGTGTCCTGTTATATTTAAAATATTCACTTTTTCCTCTCTCATTTTACTCTCTATTCACTCTCTACTTTTTAAAGTTTATTACTGTATATTATAAACTGTAAACAAATGCTGGGTTCCATGCAATCCAAATTTGTGTTAGGACAACATGAATAAATTAAGTTCACTAGTTTTTACAAATTTAAGGGAATTAAACATAAAACAATTAAGTTGTCCCCCAAAAATCGAACTGTACTTTTTATGTGCGCTATAGATTATGATTCTGTATTCTAGCATTTTACATTGAAACAGAAATTGAAAGTAAAAGTTTTTCTATAAACGTTTGTTAATGTAATGATAACAAAGTTTGTTATTTTTATTTGTTCAGTTATTTTCCTGTCAGAAACTTTTTTTTTTCTCCAGCATTGGGCCAGTGCAAACAAGGGCCATGAATTGGTCATCTGACTAATACCATATGACTGCAAACTTTAGGGAAATATTTAAATGTACAATCTGGTATTTATTATTATTTCTCAAATAAAAAGAATATGAAACACATATATTTACATTTGTTTTTTCATGAGGTGGTTTTAAACAGCTTTAATAGAGCTTTTAGATTATAACTAGGGTCAGACGCAATCTGTGGACATTTTTTGCTATTTCTGTGCAAAATTTTGTTAAAAATCTGCGGATTTATGCGGAATCATTTTGGGATAACTAAAACCTTAATATATGAAATAAAAAGTAATACCTTTTTAACTTTTATTTAATGTTTGCAATGCAAACTAAATTATATCCACTTTTTTTTGGTAAACACAGCATGTCTCTCATATAAAATATCTACTAAAAGACAGAAAATATTAATTTACAAACTTTATTGTGAATAAATCATATGAATATTTTCATATTAAGTCAATATTATTACTGAAATTAATAAAAAAAAAATGAAAAAATATACATTTACACACATGTACAAAGTAAATAAACAGAATTAATGATGGGCTAAAAATCTGTGCGCGCAGATTCTGTGTGGCCCTACTTATAACCAATGCCCATCTATTGAATTCTCATATTTTTCAAAATGAGGATTTCATGTCTTTACAGAAAATAAGGTTTATTTCTTTCTTTTTTATTATGCAAGCGTAAAAGATTAGAACAAAAACATCATCAAAATTATTAAAAATAAACATTTTTGTTTTAAAAAATACATAATCCATTGATATATAGAATTTGATTTGTCATTAAACGATTCCAATTCTTTTAAGTCTGTGTGAACCAGAAGTTTTATTTCAGTCTGTGGATGTACTTCCAACCAAGAGTAGGGAGTGGGGCTTTCTTTTTGCGCTTCATTCCCTCCTAGCAAATAAATGGTGAGAGGGGAGTGGTTAAGAATATTGTGACCATTGTGGCCATCAAACTGACATCAACAGGAAGGATCGCCACTTCAAATGTGGAAGCAAATGGTCAGATTTAGATTGACTATTACCAAAACATGTTTTTTTTTTTTTTTTTTTTTTCATGGAAACACAAGATTGGAACAGAAACATTATCAGAAATATCATCAAAATTATTAAAAAGAAATAATAAAAAAAAACATAATCCATTGATATATGAATTATAGCACTAGCAAGAGTGCTGTTTTTCCAAACGTCTCCATGAGTACTCACGCTACTCACGTACTCAAACTATGCTATCTGAACCGTGCCCAGGCCCGTTTCCCGTATCGTTTGAGAAGTGTGAGTGGTCTGAATCGGGCTCAGGCATGGTCCAGTTGGGTGGCGTTGCCCCGGTTGGAAGAGGTGTGCCTAAGAACGGTTCATTTGGGCTTTGGCGCGGTACGCTTGTAGTGTGCGTGCAAAGTGCACCTGAGCCCGAAACTAAAGAGACGACGTGACTTTTGGGGACTGTTTCAAATGTGTTTATTAATTATTCTTAATGTTTAATGAATGCAAACTGTCGTAGATTATTAAAGATGCAACCCCCTCACTGCACAACAGCTACACCTTCAGCAAACCTCATAATACCTGCAACACAAGGACTTTGTGATTGTTTATGAGCGTATACAGTGGCTGATCTGTTCGGTGAAATATTTGATTGTGTCACTGCATATCAAACCACTAAAACGATATAACGATATAAAGAAATCTCCACTGTGCTGAGCGAGAGCACTTCTCTTAAACTGAACAGTGCATCATCGATGACGTAAGCGTGCTCAGGCCCAAATGTAATGTGAGTGCGGGTTGTCGGGGGAGACGGGAGGGGGGAAAAGCGTGCTTGGGCCTGGTTCAAGGCAACTGAACGTTGTGTGAGTATGCCCTTAGTATTCTTTTTTATCTGCCAATGACAATAGAACAACAACCGAATTGGTAAGAAACACAGGATTTGTTCGTCATAGAATCAGATGAATAAACAGTTTATTATGAATAAAACACATTTTAAATACTGCTTTCAAAAATATGCTTTAAAGTTTTGAATATTACATCACCAACATTAAAAAAATAAACAAAACTAAGAGGAAGAAAAGAAGGCAGAAAGAAAAGGAAAATAAAATGATTTAGCAGAAAGTTAATATTAGAACAGAATCTAAAATAATAAAGTCAAAATTCATTCATTCATTTTCTTTTTGGCTTAGTCCCTTTAGTAATCTGGGTTTGCCACAACGGAATGAACCGTCAACCTATCCAGCACGTTTTATGCAGCAGATGCCCTTCAAGAAACCCACATGAACACGGGGAGAACATGCAAACTCCACACCGACATGCCAACTGACCCAGCCGAGGCTCGAACCAGCAACCTTCTTGCTATGAGACGACAGTGCTACCCACTGCACCATCGCACCACCCTTTAAGTCAAAATAACTTACATTTTTAATAAGAACTAGCATTATCTTGAAACTAAAATAACTCACAGTTGATGGTTTAAAAAAAATCACAACAATTTGCATACTGCATTTGGATTGATCTACATTTTACTGCTATTTGTGTGCTGAAACACAATCTTGAATATTTGTAATCATTTATACTTTCCTTCACACTGTACTTCACACTTTCATAATACACAGATCCAACAGAACCTCAACTAAGAAGCTTATCAACAATACTAATATACTGTGTCTGCTGTGGACACCTTGCTATTCCATGAGAGCTGAGGAGCCATCAGACACGCAGTTTCTATTTTCCATGTCAGAATTCTATAGGTTTAAAGTATAAGCTTAACAAATGCAGGCTTGGCCCCCTGGGTGGATCTAACAACACCATTATCCAGCATATGATGGCACCAAACATCTTCTCAGCATGCTTGCTTCCCTCTCTATGTAAATTTAGCTTTTAAAGCTGCCATTTGTTTCGCGTTCTCTTAATAGCTTTATCTTTCACGCAATAACAGGGAGATGTAAAGTCATTTAGATGTTTTCATGGTAGCTTCTGCACAACTTATGATGGTAAACAGGCGAGATGTTTTGTTTGTGCCCAGCATTTTCTGGTTGTGATTTCAAGTATTTCTCATACTGTAGTGTTTGAAAAAGAATAGTTAAAAATATATAGAAATGTACTTACTTCCATGTCATTTTAGACCTCTGTTGTAGTATTTTAATCCATTCTGTTTTGTTTTTTTTCAATAATTTTATTTATTTATTTCCTTAATTTTTTAGATTTTTTGAAATCTAGTATTCTACTGTAGAGCAAGACTTCTGAAACCTGCCTGTTTAATATCACAATGTTTAATCCGTGCCAGACTTCAGAATGGATGTGGCAGTCCTCCAGTGGCCATTTGGAAACAGGAAACTCTTGACGGATGTAAAAAGTACATCCATGTTTTCTTTGGGTTTTCATTTGCGCTGGGGTCTAGTGTTCATTTAGATGTAGTATAACATTATCTACAATGCGCAACATAAATCATGAACACCAATGATGTACTATGCCAACAAATAAATAATTTTTTGCCGATTTTTTTTCTTTTCTTTTTTCTCAGAGGATGTCAATATTGTTGTATAATATAATGGATTGTACAAGTTGAAGTGTGTAATTAAGAACGGGAATAATATATAAATGTAATGAATCACTTCTGGTTCTGAATTCTTTGTCATTAAACGATTACAATTCCTTTAGGTCTGTGTGAACCGGAAGTTGCTGCTCATATATATATATATGAGCAATATCACATGAGTAGCAGTGCGTTGTGGCTGTATCAGCACTGGTGGGAGGCGTGCATTGGCATGAGGCCGCAGAATCGTGTAGATAAAAGAAAATCAAACACAAAGAGTCTCAAAATTCTTTTGTACGAGGAACTACTTCCACTATTTCTTCACATATGCCGCTGACGTCAGAACAGCAGAAATTTTTGCTACTTCACCAACGTCACTTTAGAGCTAGTATTTTAATGATTCTCTAGCATAATGTCTTAAGTGATGACAAAACAGGTGATTTTGGTCACATTTTAAGATTATAAGACTGAACAACATGAAATGCCATCAGTCTATTTCCCAATATTTCTTGGTTGCTATCGGGAGATCCCAATAATTAACCCCGAAAAAGCAGTGTCAACACTCACAGATTACTGTTGTGTTTACAAAAAGGAAAACGCTAAACACATGCGGGCATTTCTTCTTTCTTTCTTTTTACTAGACCAGTCTGCAGTAATGAAAATAGGAGACACATTAAAAACAAACATATGGCAAAGAGTGACCAACACTAAATGCATACATTCCTGATATGTGAGTCCCATCTCATACTCAATACACTACAATTATTTGGTATAAATACAGCACTACAGCATTCAAAAGAGAGATCGACTTAGAATGTCACTTAGCAGTTTAATAATGATTTGATCAGCTGTAGTTAGAAATTACACTGTTTTTATCCTCTAAAGGGCTTATTTTGCGGTCTCTTTTATCATCTTGTGGATGAACTGCGTCAACTGTCTTTGCTCTACTCAAAGACAGGCTAATGACCACTGATGCGATGTCTCTCAGAAATTATAATTATTTACTATCCTCATGAATAAACTGCATAGTTGCTATCGAAACAACTACATTCATGGCAAAAAAGCCTCAAAAGTACATTATATTTTCCAACAGCTGAAATATTTGTCAAACTGTAGAGTGTCCTCTGCTTGTTGCTGTATATGCAGAGTAATACAAAAGGGTGAAGGGTTAAGAGGCTGGATGAGTGCTTTTATTTGTAGAATATCGCACAATTATTAGCCAATCAGATTCAAGAACCAGACAGAACTGTTGTATATGTATGTATGAACGTATGAATGAATGTGTATATATATATATATATATAT